>DWNH01000224.1:0-17325 GCA_018249895.1 Tiana niger
AATTAAATTAATTTCTCTTGTACAAATATACAGATCCATACGTATTATGTCCTACGTAACACGACTCTGAAAACCATCCTTAATAACACCGATAAAGAAACTCAGGCATACAGATACGTCACGTAACTCCGTCACGTGGCCCCGTGACCAGTCCGATACAATTACTAGACGCAAGTAAGCTGCGTCAATAGGTAACTCAATATTTGCGTACTCATGATGGTAAACGATGTTTTTCTACTTAACAATACATGTAAATAATATCAAAAATATTATCAGGACACAGGCAATGGTGTCTGGCCTTGTGGTTTAGTGGTTAGCGAACCTGACTGCTAAACGGGAGGTTGTGGGTTCGATCCCCACCTAGAACAGATGATTGTGTGATGAGTATGAATATTTGTTATATGTCTGGGTGTAAAAAAAAATATTTATTTATGTTTATCAGTTGTCTGGTTACCATAGAACAGGCTCTGCCTAATTTGGGATCAGATGACCGTATGTGAGTTGTGCCAAGATATTTATTTATTATTATTAATTATTATAACAGTTGAACGTACTAAGTGGTCGCATGGCCCTTACTTCTTTAATAAAAATGTATTTTCGAGAAGCGCGCTGGACTTGGAGAGGCTATTATAAGCTACTTTAAGCCTTTGGATCCGTTGACTCAGTTTTATCTAAACAACTATCATTTTTTATCATGAGTGGTATCTTGAGACTCACGGGCGTTTTATTAATTCTTGGTGTTTTCAATATATCACTCAGTTTCCCTAGGTCATATGAATAGAAATGACTGTAGAGCGGTCGATCATTTGAATCGCTTTGATTTTATTTATTGAATAAAAGTAGCAGACGAGCATGCAGGCCACCTGGCGATAAGTGGTCAATGCAACTCATGGACATCCACTTGCAACTTCAGGCAGTAACTTAGTCCTACCTGAAATCGCGAATAGATGCGTTGCTACTTCTGAAGACTAAGATGGTCGCTTTGTATTTAGTGAACTCCGGCATCCACACCCTCTTTCCAGAACACAATAAATTGCCTTACGGTAGAATTGGGTGTAGCGGTGGTACTTCCCCGGGCAGCAGCCTACTTAACAAGATCTGTATGACAGACACCGCGATTTTACATAATATTCGAATCTCGTACACACAATAATCAAAATAAGAAATATAAAAGGCCCTTCTTGTATAATATATTTTTATCTATCCACGCAGTAACAAGTATGCCATATTAAATGCGGCCACATCTATAAAGTTAAACGACCGTGAACTCAGTAAGTTGTAGCTAAAATGAGAAGTATTGATAAACCAAGACATATTTACATGAACATCCTAAGAATAGTGGAGTATTTGGCTAACTGCCATAACATTCAAACAGAAACGATGCCACAGAAAAACCTCGGGGCTCAGAAACTACGAATGGGTTACAAGACTTATAAACAATGTGCATTGCAAGAAAGTATTGTGTCATAAAATATTATGATAAAGAGTTTATTTACACGAACGCATTCATCTTAATAGGTCGTCTACGTCTTCTTTATTGTTTATTGCGTATTAATGATATAACAAGTAATGAAAAATATTTATACATAGTATAAAATGAAGTAACTTTCCACGTCTGTCTGTCTGTATATCCGATAACTCCTCCTAAACCACGCAACGGATTTTAATGCGGTTATAACCATCTGTTAGATACATTTTTCACGGAAGGTTTTTATATATAATAAAACATAATTAAATTAATGTTTTGCAACTAAAATTAATTTACATGGCTTAAGATAAATATTGTTCATAATTCTGTAACTTTAACATCTTTATTTTTTCTAAATTGCACATGCTGCGCGAAGCCGGGGCGGGTCGCTAGTCTTAATTATAAAATGGGTTAAATATCCCAGACGTATTCATGTTACAATTTCTATAAATACTATATCAGCTGTCACAATACTTACGACAATATATGATAAGGACTAGAAAATGTTTTGCAAACATAAATATTTAATGACCGTGTTTAGGATAAGTGGATGTTTTAGTGTCCTATCAGTCATAAAACGGACTTATTTTATTTATGTTCACTGCTTTATTGATAGATTAAATTGATTAGTAGCATATCGATAATTTGCATTCATTGTTGAGGATGATAAAAGTTCTCGTTATTATTAGGGGCATTACCCTTAATAATGTCTTACATACTTAAATACGTATACGTGTATTTAAAATAAAAAATAAATACGTATTTAATATTTAAGCTAAAAAAATCAAAAGACTCACCGAAAAACACAAATCGTCCGGATGGTCGGTGAAGTAGTCAAACAGAGCAATTGCGTGTGGCTCTGCATCTTGGAGCTCAGCGGCAGCGAACAGTTTGGTCGGCGCATCCGAGAGGGCAAAGCTGTCCGGTGCGTCCTCAGGCCATACATACGGCAGCTCATCGTCCACGATTGGCGGCGGCGGAGGCGGGGGAATGGATGGCATTGGCGGTGAACACTCCCGCTCTGGGGACCCTTCATCCCAACTGAAAGACTTTGTGTCCTGCAAATTACAAAGTTATTGAATAATTTATTAGAGTTAAATAAAACTAACTGGGAGCAGAATAAAATAAATACTAAATCTGAAAATGGCGAACGGGAGCCCTCAAAAACATGGAGATAGAAGACCTAGTGGCCGAGCCCAACATAATAGGAATAATTAAAGCCCACTATATTCACTGGCTCGGTCATGTGGAAAGAATGGGAGAGGATCGCAGCGTCAAACGAGCGTATTTGGGAAGACCAGATGATCGACGACCTGTCGGAGGTCGTAAATATCGCTCGTCAGACAGAGTCGAAGATGATCTGCGGGAACTTCAAGCCAGGAACTGGAAAGAGATTGCTCAGATCAGAGAAAAGTGGCCAGCTCTCGTGTCGGAGGTCAAGACCCTCTTTAGGTCACTGCGCCAGCGGAGTAAGTAAATAAGTATTGAATAATTTATTAGAGTTCAATAAAACTACCTAGGAGCAGAATATAACGAGTCTCTTTGTATTTGCGGTTACATAACTTAAAGGGGAGGCATCACCGCCACCAAAGTGTGGATACCGGCAAAGAAACTATCTAAATAGAACTTCGATATTGTTCGAGGTTTGATGCGGATGTTTATAAAATAACATACTAACAATCTTGCTGATTATAGATCTATATCTGTAAGGCCTAAAACGGAGTTATTGCTCTTTTTATTACAGTGGCAATATAAAGCTCTGCAGTGACCATTCAAAATGAGGTAGTCGTAATACTCTTTTTCAAATACATAAATATAATTAAATAATCTGTTTAAGTGATATATTTCCTTTATTGTGAGTCTGTGTAAAACTGCATGGAAACAAACGCCCCTAATCACGGGTGCCTTTTTAACTATAATACTGCAGGATTTACGAACAAAGAATTCAGTATAAGTCCCCGAAGCAACAAATTTGTATGACATCCATGTTTATCTGTCATCCATATTAGTACATATTTTATGTAGTAGGTAACCGTTTTCCAATTGGGTTTAACTCTATGGTTACTATAATGGTCTGATGAGAGAAATGAGCAGTATCTTTGTGCCACTCTTCCGCTTGCTGTATTGTCTGTGTTTTAATTTATTTTGTTATCTGTATTTGACCCGGTTAACAAAACCAGGTTAAATATGGATAACGGCGAAATCTAAAAACAGTGTTATACTAGATGTCTGTGTCCGCGACACCATCTACGTTGAAATAAGATAAGTCTTCATTTTAATTATGAGCCATACAGAAAATATAGAGAAGAGGCCTTATAAACCTTTTTCTTCGTACAAAAAGTTATAACGTATCTAAATGCCCTATTTTCTTAAATGCTTATTTTCTTTCGCCCTACTAATGGTTAACGGCAATACTAAATAAGATAAATATTTAACAAAGAATAAGAGAATAATAACAAGAAGAGAACGCAGCAACGCGTTCTAATAAAATCAAAAAGTTTACTGTTCGTCAATAGATGGCGTCAGTAGTATCAAATTCGTTACCTTCAATCATGATTATTTTATTTGAAATATAGCCATAAAAAGTATAGTAAAAGTGGGTCAGGGTATTAACTATTATCATGCAAAATTTCATCACAATAATTTTAGTAGATTTCGCGTGATACTATCTCAGACAGACACAAAAGTTTAAAAAAAACTAGATTTGGTCTCTATATCGATTATTAAGACTATAAGATTTTTTTAATTTAATGTACTAGAAACAGTCGAGTTAGTTTTAATATAGGTATGTAAAGATTTTATTATCTACTTTAAAAACAGGGTCAGGCAAAGAGTGCTAAGCCGTTGAGTTAGCATATGTTTGCGCTCAACTATTAAAACAGAACAAAACTAATTGACAATGAACATGCAATGGTTACCACGTAGCCTCGGACTACAACATGCACATTATATAAAAGCATTTTGATTAAATAATCTTCTACAAAAACTCAAAGACAGAGGTAAGATTTTTAGTGATATGAGCTAATGGCCATGAATACTGACGTCACCCGTAACTTACAAATTTTGTAGATTTTAGTATATAATTCAAGATTCCTCAATGATTGAATTGAAAGAGCAGTGATAGCCTAGTGGTTGAATTGCGGCCTACCCTTCCGGTGGGTCCGGGTTCCGCACGCACCTCTAAGTTTTTCTATATTATGCGCGTATTATAAATCATCATTTGTCTTTCGTTAAAGGAAAAACATCGTGAGGAAACCTGGATGCCTGAGAGTTCTCCATAACGTACTCAAAGGCATGTGAAATCCACCAACCCGCACTTGGCCAGCGTGGTGGACTATGGCCTAAATCCTTCTCATCCTTATCCAGCAGTGGGACAATGATGGGTTGATGATGAATGATTGAATACCTTTAGTCTTATTATGTTAATTCTGAGCACACTAATTTTATTTCTTGGTGTACCTTTTCAAATTTTTGGGATATTTTCGTCTCGAAATTGAAGTAAGCACAATACGAATGATTGCATTTATTACACTAATTTGAATTGTCCATTCCATTCACTGTCCATTTGAATTTGCAGGAAAATTAAAACTATAAATTTTAATTAATGTTTAGTGCAATTTAATTTCGCTTAGCCAGCCCGAAAATTCTGGAAACTAGGTAGATACGTCAATCGCATTAACCGACTCAATTGTGCTAATAAACAACGTCAAGTATGAATTTATCCAGTGAATTTCTCTGCAGTTTGTTTTGCATTTCATATTTGTTACACAAGGCAAGGACGTAAAGAAATCTGACGTGTCATTTTAAGACTTAACAATACTAAACTTTAAAATACATATACCCATATCTATAAAGATATTATTCCACTAATATATTATCACCTGCTTTAACTTTAAACAAAATATCTTGATTATAAAAATATTAAGACGAACAAGTTCATTGAGGGTACATTGGGAAGGTACTCACTTTTTCCATCTGTTTTTAAGTTACCAAAGCAATCCTTATTCTATATTAACGCTCAATTTACGCGCAATAATTCAAGAGCTTGCAAACAGGTGGTTATCGATAAAACTAAAGCAAGACGAATAAAAATATGATAATAACTTATTCAAACAGAAATATACAATTTACTCACGAAACTGTCGAAACCGTTGCTGATTTTCTGGATTGGAGTTGTGGTGTTAACATTCATAGTTGTTAGATGGAAATCACTAGGAAACGAATTCTTCAGTAGCGCCGAATTTTCCGGTGGCTTAGGCCTCGCTGGTTTTGCCCGGATTATCGTGGGGCCCTTGAGAGGAACTGAAGTGTAATTGCTTGTGTTATTCGAAGAATCAAAGATATCTCTGCTCATACTCAATACTGGCTTTTTCATAATCGGAGGTTTATTTGTTACTGGTTGAGGTGAAAATGGATCGATAATAGAACCTAAATCGTCCAATGTATCTTCTTTATAAATAGGTTTCCTAGATTGTATAATCAGGTCGAAGTCATCTTCGAAGCCACTTTCGGCTTGAGAAGCATTGCCACCGTTCATTGCACTATGTTGGTTTGTGGATGTTGTGGCATCTGAACCGAAGCTGTCCACGCTGACGCCATCGCTGCTCGATCTAGTCGTGAAAGTAGGAGAGCTAGGAGGCGACGACAGGTCTATTAAGGAAGCAGTTTGTACATTCACTCTCTCGCATTTAGAAAACAGTTTAGTTGCATCAACTTCATTAGAAACATCAACTATACAACCAGGTGGATGCGGTTGCTGAAGACCAGGTTGATTGGTCACGTTTTTATTCTTACGTGATAGTAGGGAGGATAACACTGTAGGTTTTCGTATAAAGTGGGACGGCTTAACTGGAACATCTGGTTGTTTGGCAATTTTTGGCGGAGGAGGTCGCGGCGGTGGCTTTTTCTTTTGCAAATATTGTGGTGTAGGTTCGAAGACATCAGCTCCAAAGGGATCGTCATTCCAATTTGTAACAGGGGAGTAACGATTCACACAGTTCCCCGGCACACCTGGGGCTGGTCTAATTGGACCCTTCATACCTGGAGACAAATAAATAACATCATAAATAAAGATACCTATAAAATTTATCTATGCATTATAACTAGTTAGTACTACTGCTGACGTAATTATATAATTTCCAAATTATTAAAATAATAATTATGTAATACTCTTTCATTTACATTTTACAATAAAATGTACTGCAACTACACAAGTGTTCAGAAAAATATACTGCAAACTATTAACTAAGTACCAAATATAGACTCATAATTAAACAATTCTTGCAATTTTGTTAAAATGTTGCATACCTGTAACATTTCAATTTAGAAATGAAAACATTATATTTTTAATGTCTTTCCCTCAAAATGTAAAATGGTAAAACTGCATCACTCAATAGTATTTTCTTAAAATCTACAAATCATAAATTTTTAACTATATTTCTGGTTTAAGAAAACTAGTAATATTCATTATCCCTGGTAAAAGAAGTACAATTAAATAACCAACTTACTTTAAAATATTAGTAAGTGTAATCACAGATAAGGAAATAAAAGTAGGCAATCACTGTTATGAAAATCTTCAATTACTTCACATAACAGTATCATGTAATTATTCATTGTATTTAAATATTCAATTCAGATATATGATTATACAATTAAGATTATTTTTGAATAAACTCAATATTAAGCACCAAAATAATTTTATGTAACAAAAAAGATATACCTTTGATTAACAGAAGCTTACAGGAATTTAAAAAACAATATTTTAGTATAAAAACACAACACACACATCTAATAACAACAGTAACCTTTCTACAATAAATTCACGGAATCTGTGACAAACAAAATACCGAAAAGTCAGGATGTTACGCCTAGCAAGATCGTATGTATGACTGCCAACTAAACGATGTTAATTATTGTCTCATCGGTCGCAAAAAATGAACGCACTGGATTTGATAAAACAATGATAACTATATCGCGATCCACCCACCGTAGAGTCGTCTAGCGCGTTTTAAAATCATATCAACTATCAAGTAGGTGCCTGGTACGGGACAGCACGGAACGCGGCCTTGATTAAGTTCGTCATAACAAATGCGCACCACATTTACATACCATACCATATTGCAGAATATATTGCCCCATAAAATCCATCGTATAAAGATCGAAAACTTAACAAAACTAACTATAAATGCGACGATTTACTAAATAACTCACCCTGTTTGAATAAATCCATTATTACGCAGACGTCAGTTCAGTTGTCACTGCACACTGCAACGTATCATTTAGCCTGTTAATAAGGCAGTGTTCGATGATTCATTTGATTTACAAACATCTGTAAACCTACCTAAGCTTCTATTAACTGTAGTACACGACACCTGAACACACTGTCTTTAACTCTTTAAACTCGCTTAAATATCATGTACATCAAAATATTTTTAAAAGAGTACAAATTCCCGAGAATTCCTTGTTGTAAACAGACAGTAAATTATAATAAATTGAATCTGGACATTCAAATGACACTGACACTATTGACAGTTAACTTTGTGCACAGAGGTTTTATATTATTATATACGGTACTATAAGAGTTGCGGCAGGCGTGCACTATATTATAAGAAAGCTTAGATACCAAATTGGTTTAAAAACAAGAAGGGCATTTGAATGTATGAATAAAATCGATGATGAAGTGACATATTACATTACTAAAATTAATAAAAAAAATTAAAATAAATGTCAGAATATTGACACAGTCATATATGTCATGATTGACAAGAAATTCTAGCGACCGTCATCTATAAACAATATGAGGATAAATGTTCTGTGATCATACTTTAGATTCTAGAATGTAGTTGTGTATTTTTCAAACAAGTAGTTTATTAATTTATTTTTAAATAATGATTGCATATTCATTCTTATTGTTACCTTATGATGTTTTAATTAATATACTCAAGAATTTAGATTTGCGTGACCTACGTAATCTCATGCTAACATGTAAAACTTTAAGGAATGTGATTATCAATGAAAACGCTATTTGGAAACTATTATTTAAAAATAAATTAATTTTAAATAAAACTCTAAATAGGTAAGATATTTTATATGTCAGTAATTGTACTATATTAAAAGCAATTGACATTTACTTTTACTTAATATATAAAATAAAATTGTGACCGTGGTCTTTGATAACGTTTACCTATGTTTTAATTTGCAGGAGTTTAAAACCTTTATCTACATACAATCAATGTAGAATATCAACCAATTGGTGTAAAGGAATTTATCGAAACCAGGTGATCTCATTTTCTCGATTATAACTTTTTTATGTCAAATTAAAATGTACACAATTTAATTCAAATGTAAAAACTGTTTTCAATTTACTGTAACTTTGGGAACTTTCTATTTAGTCTTTAATAATATTTACGCTTTATTTCTTGATATTTTCAGATTATAATACAACATCATGCCAATTACATGCCATGGTTGAGGTTACACTCTGATTCTTTATTGTTGTCTCTCCGTTCTAACTTAACATGTTACTCATTGGACAGGAAGGGTAATCCAAACTGTAAAAATGCTTTTTGGACAATAGATGTACCAAAGGTTAAGAGAAATGATGTGCGCACTAATGACATATCAAGATTTGTTATTAAGGACAACATTATTGTTTGTGGAAACAGGTGCGTTTTTAAGTAACAAAAAAGGGAGGGCTTTATGTTTGCTTGTTATTTTTTTATTTAAAACTTTTCTTAAACAAAAAGTAAAACTAAAATTTCAAAGTAAGAAATAATTTATTAGAGACTTCAAAAGTTTATTCTGGTCATATAAACAATTGGCTATCTATGTTTGTGTTAATGAACAATAAAATAAGTACCCATGCATAGTGAAGCGATTAATGGGAGAAAATAATTGAATAAATAATAAAAAAATAAATTACATATGTAGATTTTTTTATTACAATATTTTTAAGAAAAATTTAATGGACTATTGCTTAATGGAGTATTGCTTGTATTTTAAGGTACTATGGACTCTAAACTTGAATGACCCCAAAGTTACATAATGAAGGGTTTGATTTCACTATTATTAATATATCATTTCCTTTAAAATTTTGCCTCCCAAGTTAAATGTCTGAATCATGTAAGGAGACATAGATAATTAAACAAGATAAATACTAACAAAAATTATAAGGTTTCTTATTGTGCCATTTGGGTTTGGAATTTTCATGGCTGGTGTAGAAAAAATTTTAACTATAAAATTTTGCTCTCATTTCAGAGATGGCAGCACAACGATTTACACCTATGAAGACTATCGGAAGCCATGTCTTTTCTACCACATTCAAGACTGTCACAAAGATGGCCAGTTTGAAGTTTCTGCAGTAGAACTTATTAGCAGTAAAAGCAACCCTTGTATTATTACTGCCTCTGGTTATAGCTCTGAACTGTCTTTATGGTATTGGAAATGGAGAGAAAATAGTTATGATTCATTGCCACAATTAGAACACCATATATTTGATTGTAAGTAATGTAATCAAAATTTGTGTAATATGTAATCCAAATTTCAGCACACTAGTTTCTAAGAATTCGCAATATTTTAACCTTTTTTTTATCTAACTTTTTTACTCTTCAGGTGATACAAATCCATTGCATCCTGTTGAAATGGGTTTGAGGAGTTTAGCAGTTAACCAAACACAAGATAAATTAGCTATAGGCCTCAATAGAAACCGTAAGCCACTTTTGCTTGACATCACTACGTACGTGTATTTTTATTTTACCTAGTCCACTTCCAGCGACTTGGTCTTGCAGTCGTACAAACTGTCACTTGTAAACAAGTAAGCTAAGCGAAGCATTCTAAAATTATTACTTAGGAATTTAATAAGACAGCAAAATACTTTATTTATCTTGTATTTTTTTTATCTGGTACTTTTTGGCCTGATTTGTTTTTTGTAACAAAACTAACTTCATGTTAAATTGATAGCTACAATCGGTTGAAGATTGCATTTGTTCTTGCATTATATGCAATTAAACTTTCGGGGTTTATAAATTAGTACAATTTTACTCAATAAGCCACTGTATTGAAGACCTATCAAAGTGGCTAAACCTCTGACCTTTCTTTTCATTTAATTTGTAATAAAATATTGTGTACTGATCGGACGGAGTGGCGCCAACTAGGGTAGGCCTATGTCCAGCAGTGGACAATTAAAGGATGGATATTGTGTACTTAATTATGTGGACTTCAAATGTTCTATTCAGAAATGAATTACACTCTCTGCCTTTCATTGTTACATAATTTTACAGAATTAATATGAATTTTGTATTCATTATTTTTGTAATATCTTATATACTTATAGTTAGATAGACCTTGTTCTTATTTCAGTTGTTATCTAATAATGAACGCAGACGACACGAGGAACGCCAGGCAAGTGATTCGAGATATACAATGGCTTGATGAGAATACCATTGTATTTGTAACGCATTTTGGGACACTTGAGCTTATCGATATCAGGACAAATAGTGTTGTGAGTTAATTTGAAATTAGAAATTGCTGTTTTTATTTCTATTCAACTAGTTTTGATAAATTACAGCTTTCAACTCCAAACACATTGCAGACTGTTATATCATAATTATTCACATTTACACCACAAACTTCAAATAAAAAATTTATAATATTGTTATAAAAGTGTGTATGATAGCTGTATATTTTTTTAGGTTTATGAAACTGAAGACCCGTTTCAGTCATCCTTATATTGTGTTAGGTCAGACGGCGACCGCGCAATCATTGTAGGGTCTGCTGAATACTCACGCTGCGTTCTTTATGATACAAGGTTTAAAAACCATGTGCAAGTAAGTACCTACCTACCAAGAAAAATTAAATAGATGTGGCATCGTTCTGTAACTTGTAAAACTTTTCTGAATTCGTGAGCGGTTAGAGATAGATGATATGATCATAATGGCGTTCACGAATCCGCTCGTTGTGATGGCAAATCGTTGAAATATCATATATTTTTTTAACAAAAAACCTTTCGTTTTAGATATACTTTACACAGAAAACGTCTTCACCTATATACAGCCTGGACTTTGATTCAACTAAATTGATTGCTGCTGCAGATCGTAGCACGGCAGCGCTAAACTTAAACGTATCGGTGTCTACAACTAAAGCTCGCGATTACTCCCATACCTTTGAAGTTGTAAGGAATACATAAAAAGTCAACTATTTTAAGCAAAACGAGAAGAAGACACAAAAGAAGAATAGGAATTTAATTATATAGTGTTTTTCACAAAGTATAAAGGAAAATCGAATACTTCATTCGCTTTATTATTTGCTATCTGTTTGAAAGGTTATATCAGCTGTTTTGTAAAATTTTTGAGTTTCAGTTTTGTAAATTTGAAAAGTGAGCATTAAAGTTGCTTTAAACAGCTTCCGAATGTTATTAAGCATCCCCTTACCAACGAAAAATACATAATGTACGTAGTTTCCCTAAAATTTATATGCCTTTTTGTTTGATATAATCTAAAATTACAAAAAAGAAATTCCAACTGAATGTCACTATCGCATTAAAATTAACAATATCATAGCAGTTATCAATGCGTTGTCGGCTTTAAAAAAAAGCTTTCTGCGCATGTGTTTGAACCAAGGATATTGCGAATATTCGCATCCGCATCCGCAAATGCGGAGCTTCCGCATAGATTTAGGCATCCGCATCCGCAATAATCAATGTGAATCTTGATGCGGATACAAATTTATTACAAGTTGCGAGTCGCAACTTGCGACAAGAAAGGAATTGGGCGGGGCCGACGAATGGCGCTTGCCGTGCGTTGCGTCATTAATAATAACATTATTGACTGAGTAACCTACTCATACTCGTACGTATAAATTATTAAAAAAATATGTGATGCAGACTGTGATTGCTTGTCTATAAATGACAAGAGTGTAACTGTCACGTCAGATCACTTGACGTTCATTTTGACATAAGCTTTTCCTATTGAAGTACATGTCAAACAAAAAAACAAATCAAACAACATGAAGTAGTTAACCAACAAAAATTCAAAATATTTGCCAGATTTCTTCATCCACCAGTACAATGTTTCGAAACAGGTTATTCAATGTGTTTAAGTCTGCACTAGCGTTAAACAGACGTACAGTTGTAGCAAAAACACGTAATGTTGCGCCCGTAACCCTTGGAATTGCGACTGCTGTATTTTGTGAAGGAAACGATATTCACATGACCTGGGATGAAGATTGCTTAGAACACGATTTTTTAATCCGGCAAGCGACCACTGTCAATGTAAACGCAGCTACACAGCTCCTAACCGTCACTCTAGTTGCTATACAAGATACCAGTGAAAGGTAACATGAATTTTGAAATTTTTTTATTTATCATGTTCACTAAGTTTCAATGAACATGATTATTGTTGACTTTTATATTATCGGAGTATTGACGCCATTATGAAATTACTTTATTGATATAGGTTAAGGAATGCATTATCAAAGGAGATATGCCTGATAAGGCAGGCTCTAGAATGGGGAGACGAGGGTACGCCGCCACAGCATTGGGACGAATTGGTCGCTATTCGTGGCTCACTATGTGATCTCAACCACAATTTACGGACTCTGCTGAGTATGTCTGAGCTCTATTTACAGTTACATTCCTTGCTTAAGTGCCAAGAAATAAATGGTCACACATTCCTATTTCTGTGTATATTGCTATTTACATAATTTTATACCATGTGTGAACATTTGTTATTATTGAATTATGTTGGTATAAACATAAACATTAAGTTGATTGTACAATTGAATAAAAATGTTCCTCAATCATAATCTATCTCCTAAACACCATCATACTGTGCATTACCAGTATTGTTTCTCAAATCTATGAACATATAAAGTCAAGTCATTAGGCATTTTGATGGCAAATTTTTTAACATTTACTTTTATGAAATATATCCTTAAATGTTATGTAGATAAACAATCATTAACTATCTATTGTTAATTAACTCAAATTATAGGTTATATGGATTATGCAGAAAAGTTAGCAACAGTCGCAGCAGAAATATCATACTTATCTGGTAACATAGCAGCTTCGGATGCCATATGTGAGAGGATAGACCATGCATGCAGGTTTGTTCAATTAGAAAGCTTATAGTTATATAAAAATCTTTAATAAAGTGTAATATTTGCTTAAATTAAGCCAAATGTGATGAAAATTAACAAATGTTTTATAGAACTAAATACTTTACAACAATAGACACCTTAACATTGTAATAGAGATTAAATACATTTTATGGTTAGGCAAAATAATATGTTTTATATTGATCATACTCCTACTATATGAATGACAGTTTACATTTATTTACAGGACTTGTAACACTCAGAAGCAATTGACACATGATCTGCAACAGGAAAGCTTGGAGATACAACAGCAAGCCATCATCAGCTCACCTCATCTTGAAGAGAAACTGAAAAAGGAGGAAAGTAGTACAAAAGTGTCTAAAACAAAAGTGCCACCTTAGAAGAGAATAATCTAAAAACTAGGCAAATTACCAATGCACAATTACCTCATAACACATTATATTAAATTTAAATATCAATATGCAGTGAACATTAGATAATAAGAACATTAAAAAACTGTTAATTGTTTTTTATTTTTCGAATTTTAAATTCCATTCCATTAATGTATATGTTGTATTATATAATGTTAATCATATTGTATTAATATATATTATATTGTATTAATAGAAAAGGTAAATAAATACCAGTGTTAAAAAGAGGCATCTTTGTTAAGGTGAGTCTCTATGTCCACTCGACATATTGGGCAGTGCTTGTTTGTGCTGAGCCACTGGTCCACACACTCCATGTGGAATAGGTGCATACAAGGTAATCGCCTGTAAAAGGAAATAAAATTGCTATTAGTGTAATGTAAATTTATTTTAAAAATAAAGTTCAGTTACATTTCCTGAGAAACTCTAGAGAACTCTTATGATACATGAACATAATATTTATTTACTACTACTCTATGCAGTACATTTTTGCATAATGACAATCCTGATATAGTGGAGTATGATTGTTTGGCTTTTAGAGGGTTCTGGGTTCAATTTCCAGAGGGTCGTAATTTAATGAGTTCAAACATGTAGGCTTAGGGTATTGTTCTAGTCTGTGAGATCATGACTTTGAAATAAGGCAGAGTGTGAAGTATACTTACACATAAAATACATAAATGGGATATTGACAACACTATTTTGATACATTATTAAAGAGGATGCTAAAAATAAAACTACATCATAATCAATAGTTGTTATATAAAATAAAGCAGTACATAGTATGAAAATAATTGTTTTTAACGCATTATATAAAGTTGACTTACTAGTCAAAAAATATCTCATTGACATGTTACTCAAAAAATTGTAGCTCCATTGGCTTGCAAGTCAAAAATACTGGTAAATATTATATTATGTAAGAATGTACAAGGACCTGCAATCGGAGTCGACCTCGAATATAGAGAGGCAGATGGTACACTTCTCGTCCTGGTGGTGTGGGGCGGGGCGCGCGTACGCGTGCCTGTATGTGTTGCGCTCGATGACTGCGCGCGAGGCGCCGCGCACGGCCGCCAGCCGCGCCTCGGCTGCCTCGGCCGCGCGCATCATGGCCGCCATGTGCCCCATCGAGGCGAGCCCGGGCCCGCTCCCGCCCCCGCCTCCCCCAGCGCCGCCCGTGCTGCTCGCGTTTGAACTCTGCACGCATCAAATTTATATTACATCGACTCAGTGTTGATTTATAGAGACTTATCATCAGTGACTGATTACTGCTTCGCTGCTAGCCACGCGTCAGACAGACTGAGGTGATAAGGTCAACGTGTGATGTTTATGTAATTTACAATAAGCACGTAAAGTCGAAAAATTACAAGTGCAATTTCCCAACTAATCCCCATATGCAATGGGGAGTGGGGGTTAGAGACCTTTACCGAACATTAACAAAACTGAAAAAATAAAACATGTAATTTTGTATCGTAAGTGTATTAATTTGTAAAGACGTTTTTAATGTACTCGCAAAGTATCGTAACCGTGTACTTGTAGACCAGATTAACAGTTTGGTTAAAGTTGGAACTTCGTAATTTTTTTATCTTGGGACAACTCACACAACACACGGCCACCTCGTCCCAAACTAGGCAGGGCCTGTGCTATGGTAACCAGACAACTGATAAACGTACATCAATATTTTTTTTTGTAAATTCATACTTATATACATAACAATACACCTAAACACAGCATTAGACAACAACAGTAGCAAAACAACATTTCGGTGGGAATCGAACCCACGACCTCCCGTTTAGCAATCAGGTTCGCTAACCACTAGACCAAGAGGCCAGTCATATAAGTACATAAATTACAGAAGCCCAGCTATAGAATAAAATAACTTACCACAAGAGATGGTTGGATAGAGATATGCAGGTGTGACGGGCGCATCTGCAAGTAGTGATGCATATGGTGGTGAATGTGCTGCCCTTCACTGTAAACGTTATTGGTGAAGTTAACATAATCATATTTAATACTAGTGAACCGCCCCGGCTTCGCTCGGGTGCAAATTAGAAATTTGGATAAGGATTAATACTGAATAAGAGTAAATAATGTCGCAAGTTAAGCTCATTTAATTCATTCACTGTTCATGAACTGTCACGGCAAAGCATTGGAATTACAGTGGCGCCATCTGTCGAAAATTGGTCGTACCAACTTAGAAACCTTCGTGGGCTCATGCACAACTTTGCTAAAGATCATCACAAGATCAAATGCATAGTTTACTATTTTATAAAGGACATACAGACAAACATTCATTTTTATATATAAAGATTTCTAACAAATTCATTAAGCATAGTTACACTTACAGCAACATTGGAGGGCCTTGAATATCACGTTGCTCCATTTCATCTGGATACTGGAATTAACGAAAAACTGAATATTTATTTGTTTTTAAGTCTCTATTACTTAATATGACATAAAAATCAATTATATTGGACATTCAAATCCGATTAAAAAAAAGGATGCACCGTTTTCATAATGTAACACATGTAATACCTTAAAGGATAATATAAATACCTTACAATGAAATGAAAATACGTACGGATACGAAGGCGTTGGCGCGCGGCGGCATGTGCGGCGCGAAGGGCGGCAGCGCGGCGGACAGGCCGCAGCTGAGCTCGCTCATCATGCTGCGCCGCTGCACTTCCTACAAGTAATAACAATCGTTATATCGTTAGGAAATAAAGCCGTCGACGATTTCAACCGTTTTGGGCATTATTTCCGTAGGAGCCATCAAAATATCATCTTTCTCATGTAACGTAATGTGCCTAAATGTGACGGGACCTTGAATTTTAGTTCTCAATTCTCGTCAAATTTTCGAATCGCCGCCTACGAAGTTTCACTTCTATCATAAAAAAACGACTTACCAGCATGCGCTGTTGCCTTCTCCATAGACGTTCGTGCACGAGGTACGGCGGAGGGGCGATGGGTACTGCGTCGCGCCGCCTCCACCCAACTGCATTGAACGATTTATAATCTTATTTTATGTAATGCTAGCCGCTCGAGACTTCGCCCTCGTAGTATATGGTCAGGAATGGCACATAGGCTACTTTTTATCCCTGAAAATTGATCCCGGTTTTTTTTTATTGAAAAAGGGTAGCAAACGAGCGTGCAGGCCACCTGGTGTTAAGTGGACACTGCAACCCATGGACATCCACTTGCAACTTCAGGCAGTACCTTAGTCGAACCTGCGATCGCAAATAGATGCTTTGCTACTTCTGAGTACTAAGATGGTCGCCTCGTATTTATGGAACTCCGGCATCCACACCCTGTTTGTTAGTCTATAATCAAAATAACATAATTTAT
>DWNH01000225.1:0-17322 GCA_018249895.1 Tiana niger
TTAAATGATGAATTTAGATTTCTGTTCTCGGTCTGGGTGTTTGTGTAATTGTCTGTGTGTGTGTCCATGGTACCCACATGGACACAAGATTCTAGAATCTTAGTGTGGGGCTATGAGTGTGAAGCGTTAGCGTTAAATCTTTCATTTGATTTAATAAGCGTTATGTTTCAAACAATGGTAACGCACATTTATGTATTAGTAATTAGTGGAAACTTTACTGATATCTGTTTTTTATATATTAAGTTATTTTTAGGTTTATAAGATATAAAGTATAAAAACTGAACCTTATAATTTTATTAAAGATCGTAGTAGATAGTAACATAAAGTAGTAGAAAATAGAATTGCCGCAAACAGTATTATGTAACTACTATTATTTTCTGGAACATTAGTATTGCATTCCGCTTCGAGCCATAGCGTAGTCACGAATTAAAATACCGCGGTTCAATTCCACGCATACCGAACTGCGGTTTTGAACTCGGTGTCTACTTAACATAATTTGTTTCATACCGTTCGTAAGGATTCTTTGCTTCAGAGGTATGTAAGTAATGCTCATTACAGATAGCAATAAGTAAAAATCTTGGACAACTCACACGCGGCCATCTGATCCCAAACTAGGCAGAGTCTGTGCTATGGAAAGCAGGAACTGATAAACATACATTTTTAAATACACACTCAATTAGATAATTTTACGTCCAGACACAGAACAAATATTTGTACTCATCACACAAACATTTGTCCTAGGCGAGAATCGAACCCATTATCCGAGTGGGGACTTAGGGTTATGATAGGGCCACAGGAAGCAAAGCTATAAGTTACATAATAAAATTCGTTAACTTCAGATGTTAATAAAATTGTTATTTAGAATGTCTAGGAATAACAGAACGCTGGTTTTAAAGGCTCTGTTTGCATTCACAGAACATTTTTATTTTCATCATCCTTTCATTATATTTAGCCTGAACCCGCTCATCAATCTTACAAAAAAGCGACTAATTGCTTTTTCAACTATAAAAAGCAGTCAAAAGTCTAAAAGCACTTGTTAAATAAATTAAGAATATTTTTTAAGCAGTTAAAATAATTTAATTACATTTTATTTCAGTCGTTTGAAAATTGGTTCGCAATTTTATCCTGTTCTGCGCATGAATAGTTCTTTTTATGAATAGTTCTATTTATTTTACATCTATTCAAACTACTCGGATGCATAATTAACAATATTTTCAAATCAATATGAAAAAACTAAATGGCAAATGCAAACAACTTAGTGCTATCTCCAGTTTTATTTTTTGATATCTAAGATAACATAAGATTGACACCAAGAAACAGAGATACTATAATAATAATAATTAAGTGAGTAATGAGTGTTTGTTATTTGGCCACCACTGACTTTATTTGTGTTCACTTACTTACTTCTTGTATGTTGATTACAGTAAAGGAGTATTTAATTTTTCGGAGTTCCGTGATAAATTCTATTATTTGCTCTTGACAACAACAAATACCATCCAACTTGAGATGATGTTAATTATTTTTACACACTTCGTTACAAATGTAATAAAAAATATTGTGTCTTTCAAATGAAAAACACAATAATTTTTATTAAATGAAATATGATGTCAAATTAAAAGTTTAAACGTAAAAATACTGCTGCCTTTTAAGCCAAGCAAGAATACTGTAGAACTGCTGAGGTGTCCGACTTCTTTGTAAAGGTCATTAAAACCAAGGACTCTCGCTCTTGCGTATTTAATTTAAACGCTATAAAAATAAAAATACAGAATGTTTTCTTTTGCAGAAACTTCAATATAATCTGAAGTCGGTTTTTAGCGGGTACATCTCAAACGGAATGAATTCCGACTCCGGGATAGGAGTTTTACCATAATGAAATTCTTCAAATATCACCCCCGCACTATGGTATTAAAATTCATGTAATTGCGCGTGCGGTTTGCAGTTTCGTCCTGAGTCCCTGGGAATTTGCAGGGGTGTTATCCGAACAAGACCGCTTTACCATAAAATGTTGCAACCATAAAATAGACTAAACTCGTAATGTTTCTTTCATAGAATGTAAATTTAAATACAGTTTTCATTTTACATAATGTACATTATACAGTTTTAATACCAATTACTAACAGTTTATTATCAATTAAATTTATTGATAGCATAAAAGCAGTAAAAGCCAGGGTAAATATCGTCTACCTGAATCCTCCACATAGGCCAGTCGCTGGTCAGCGTGATGGACTGTAGCTTTAATATATCTTATATAACAGATATGAGATGTCGTCCATTGAAGCAAAATCTCTCAAACATTCGAGAAAATAAAAAAATCATTCATCCTTATAGTAATAAGTATATTACTGAGCTATAGTAACAAATCTTGCCTATAAATACGAATAGTATTTATGTCTTTCTGTTGTATATAATCAGTATGACTTACTGTTGTTCCAAGCACAACAGTAAGTTCCTATACAAACATTACTCGGCTCTATAGTTGACATAGTCAATGGAATCTGATTCTATCCTAGACGCAATCTATCGTCTTAGGATCCGTACGTACCCATACCATTGTCAGTTGAGTGACAACGCAAACGTTATTGGTTTAGTTCTACAATAAAAGTACGATGACTCCGGCGCGATTCCAATATTCTCTGTTCGTTTTCGATTTTCGAGAAAAAGCTCAAACGTTGTTACATCTATTTGTATTCAAAGTTTATTGATATTTTAAACATACAAGACCTACGGTCGAGTAACTGTATCCCCGCTATTAATCGGCCCGGGCACGTACGCTTTACAACCTGTCGTGCAAATATTTATCCACATCGGATTTACGCGGTAACCGCCCG
Organism: Tiana niger; assembly: GCA_018249895.1. Lineage (NCBI taxonomy): Eukaryota > Metazoa > Arthropoda > Insecta > Lepidoptera > Hesperiidae > Tiana > Tiana niger. The sequence continues at coordinate 2,829 of DWNH01000225.1, forward strand.
GAATTGTAATCAGTTTTGATTGCGAGCTCACTGCTACCACGGTGAAACTAATGATTTTGCTTTGTACCCATTTGGACATATCCATATTATCAATAAAATTGAATTCTCCCTTGAGACTGCGTTCGATGTTTAACAAAACGCAGCAAAATGGAATTATCAATTTAATAATGACGATGCCATACGTAACGTTATTACAAACGGACGTGGTTACGAAATAAAGAGAAAGATTATAATTTAAAATGTTACAAGCGAAACGAACAAGATATATTCCACAACAATGTGCACTTTTTTAAATGTTTTATTTTATCGTCGCAAGAATGAGTAAGTGGCTAGCCGATAATTTGATTAGAAAGTAATTCAGACGCAGCTGCCGACAGCATTGCGGACTGAGACCATAAAACGGTACGAACTTGTTCATTTTTGTTCGCAAACTCTAGAATTTCTTGCGATTGAAATTTTTCTATAAAAAAACTCGCTCGGAATTCGGTCGCTGCTATTCAAGCATTTGTTCTGGCGACCGCAAGAACTCGTCGGCAAGAATAGGATCCGCATTAAAGCCAAAATAAGTAAGGTAACGTGTCACCTAAGCGTTTTGTATAATTTCGATTTCGCGGCGACGACACCTTATACATTCAATTGTCTCACATAGAAAGTGGGTGAACAATAGCTCCTCATCACTAATACGTAATTGTTTTACAACACATCGATACTTGTCGCTCGTAAATTGAGAACATAAATCTTGGCCCGTAAAGAGTAATGGGTCCTGTAAATAAGCCATTTTCAACGCACTTTGTAGTATTGTAAATGTTTTTAGAATATGGAATACTTATTGCTTGGAAACCTACCCAACATCTTGCGACATAGTTAAAAATAGTTTTAAAGTCAATGACCATTGGAGCATATCTTTAAATGAGAATTGGTCGCGTTCGCAATAAAATCGTGATCGCTACTGAATTCATTTCGCCTGTGGGGAAATGGAAGGCCATATAAATAATCATTAAGTAATGAGTAAGCGTCAGGTACAGTGTCTTCATGCGGTTGAGAATTAATTTACTTATTGTGACTCAAACCATACTCGTTCAAACGTCTTTTTCTGCCGCATTTCAATTATAATACGGGAAGGGATCTAAATTTATCTTAACCAATGTTGAAGCTGTATTTTCTTTTTGATTCACATATCGATAAATTAGCGTTCAAGAACATTGCGCAGGATAAACAATGGAAAATCTATTCAAAATAGGCACCTATTTTTAAACCAATTTGAAATAAAATGGTAACTCTAAGATTGAAGGAGTCTGCGATTATTAGTTTTTCTTCGGGTAAAAGAACTTAATTATTTTTCTACGATAGACGAGTTGTTATATCTAAGCTCTGATTAGACCACATCAAAGCACTTACGCTCAGACAACGGACCTTAATAAGAATTAATCTAAGATCCTAGCGAGTGTAGGGATCTAGACAGATAACTTCTTCAGCCAGTAATTAAACTCTCTTATCCTTCATATCAGCACATGCTGGGTGTGTTTGGGTTAATTGAAAAACTTCAGTTACTGTTTTTGCGCAACTATTAGTATCACCAAGCAGGACTTCTATTGGCCTATCGGATGCTGCACCTTATAAACTCTTACCTCTATTAACAGGCCGGAAGACTTATCAGTGGTTGTACTCGTTGTTTTATATACGAAAGATACAGCAAACTACAAGTCTAGTTCTAACTGAGGTACACAGATTCGTTGTTGCTCTGTTTTTTTTTTAAATGAATTATTAGAACATTATCTTACTAATATGATAAATAAATATTAGTTACATACATATCGAAACCTGAATGCCATAGAAACCTATTGCCCTTACAATGTCTGTACCAAATTATTAGATAACACTGCAACTAATACGATTATTATTATGGTCGTGTTAATTTGGATTTAGATGAGATCCGAAGATGGGGTGTAGAGATATGTGCAGCGACGATAATTTAGGCATTGCGTAATTACGCGTAGGTCATCGTCATTATACGCTAAATGTTATGATAAATATTTCCAGTGAAATCGTTGTTACTTTCTGTACACAATGAAAATCTTAGACGTAATTTTTCTGTCAGTTTACGTAGGTATAAGCTTATCTATTCAATTTCAATTCATAACGTTTTTGTAAATAGAAAACTCATACATAGATGTAAGTCTAACTTAGGAATTGTAGGGAACGCCTAATATGGAACAATGCGAAAAAACAAGGAAACCGATTTATGTGTTACCGCCATTCTCAAAGTAGGTTGTTTATATATTTCTTATAAATATTATAACCCATATTTTTCCAAAATTATGATAATATTCACAGATTATTAATTTTTACGTTTATACATTAAGAAAAAGCAATATTTGGGATTTATTAGTGAGAAAAACGAGGAAACGCGAGTCGCCTGATATAAGGATCATATTTTGGAAGAAGTATATTTCTTGTTAATTCATTTCTTCTTCAGCTGAAAGGGTACGTTTAAGTTGTTTTGTATCTTATTTATTTTCAGACTTATGTATAATTCGAGCGTACATGTATGTATAGGTATACAAGAGGCATAACATAAGTTAATATACCCACATACATAAGTGTTATGAAACGTTTCTAATATTATTTTATTTGCGTTGCGTTATCCTAGCAAACGCAATCAGAGCGCCGAGAAATACGAGGCTCTTTTGTCTTTCCAAGCGTAATTAAGAAAATGTTTCGTGTGCGGAGTTGCCCTCGAGCGTCGATATACAAGTGTGAATTAGCGATTTATTAGTATTTAATAATCGTATTGTTATTATTATAACTGTTATTATTTTATTTGTTATTATTAAGACCTCCGATTCTTAAACCTAAGGATGTCTAACTGCAAATGTAAATAAAATTAAAAAGAATCGTCATTTTTCGCTCGTTTGGTAATAAGTGCTTGTTAGAGTTCAATCAAAATTTTTTAATTTTATTTCTTAGATTGAAATTGCCGTGTAATCTATAAAACTGGTTTCGGTCAACTTTATACGAATACTCCGAAGGTTTTCTGTGCAATATATATATATATATATTTATGTAGACTATACAATGGGTTATGAACGGTTCTTCTTACTGACTGTCTGAAATTTAAAATAGGTGTTTATTATTTTATTAAAAATATCTCGTTATAACGATCCACAGACGATTGAAATAAAGATTTATAATAATTACTATAATGAAGTTATAATCTTTATAACAATAATATTTACGTTTTTCTGCTAAATATTTTTATATTATTATGTTTCAGTAAACACTCTTTCATCTGCGTGTGCTAACCTATTTCCTAAAATGGGGTTGTATCTAATTCTATCCGAGATGAGACGACGCACAGCCGTGGCGTGATGGTACAGAATGTAGGCAATTACATAAACGACAATCAACGTACAAAGACGTCAAGAAGGGAAAGTCGGGTAACGCAATTATACAGATATGCCACGTTAACGCCATGCTGTGTGACGGATCGCACGCCGCGGTACAAACGCTGCGATTGTTTTTCGTAAATATGTACAAGGAAAAACACTGTAGCCCGGAATAAGAAATAATAGTTATGTTCTTTCATTACCATCTGGTAATTTGTAGATTCAGTAAGGGGTAGCATATATTTATGATCTCGGGTAGGACTATGGTATTATGCAACAGGATGGCGTCTATTTTTTGGGGTCATCTACTAGTCCCAGACCAATCGAGGTCCATCGTTAATGACTTCATCATGACTAACTCCGTGAATGAACGGGTAGTCCTATAAAGCCTACGTGAGTTAAGCCCTTTTATTTTAAACCTATTTTTATGTTTAGTTTAAAAATAAAAAAAGTAATTTTTTTTATAGAGTATTGTAAATTTTAACGAAATATTAAAAATATTTATTAAGTAAATCTTCATAATCAAATCAGATTTAAATACCTATGTACATAGAACGTATAAATGCTCCCACGTGTTAATCAATTTTTAATTGATTCAATCTGTCAATTGATTCCTTCTTAACATATTCACATGACAAACATTTTCGTTATTCATGCATGCAAACAATATAAACACATAAATGGTCAGACCCATAAAGAAATAGTCGCAATAGCTTAAAATGAAAAGGTGAGTCTGATAAAAATTCAATCAAATACAAATCGTATCGATAGAAATTTGAAAATCGAAATATATTCAATAAATCCTCAAATTCAATTATTTCCCGAAAGAAAAAAATCTCAATTCAAATTCCATGCAACAAAGCAGGAATTTTAATAATTTTCTAAATTGCTATTGCTTAGTAATTCCGATTACATAACGCGCTAAATTATCGCACTTCACAACCACCGGTGCTCCAGTTACAAAACCGCAACAGATTGTATCCGTGAAACTGATGTTATAGAGATAAGTATTAAATATTAGAGGATTATGCATGAAACACATTATGTAGGCACATTATGTATATGCTGTCTAAATAGCTAGTAATCATTACATTAAACCGTCAAGTGAAAACTTCAGATCCATTTTTAATATTGCGCGCACGACGACGGTGAGACACGGAGTGTGATATTAATTTTAAGAAAATAAAACTTTTAATACCTAGTCGTACTCCACACGCTAATCAGATTTAACCGAAATTAACGAGAATAAATCGTGTTATTGAAATAAATGTCATTGACATAATATGTAGGTAGATATATGAAGGATTGAGGGACGTGAAAAAATAAAGGAAATAAAATATTCGATTTGTGTATGTACATATGTGTAGTATGTAGTATTGTGTGTGTAATGTATTACTAAAATACAATTTAAGTGAAATACAATCAAATTTTAACCAATATGATAAAAAAGAAACCAATATGGTAAAAGTGATATGGCAATGAATTAATTCAGTTTAAACTCATGTAAGGTGAATAACGAATTTTTCGAAAATGTATTAAAATATTTACATATTTAAAATTGGTAATTGTGATAGAAATTCATAATACGTAATTCATAAACTACTAACAAAGTAGGTACCTATATAAAGAATGTCTGAAGGATAAATAAAATCATATAGCAAATTGTAAAAAACTATTTTCGTGGTAAAGTTGGATATATCCGCGTTGAAGATATAAAGTAGTATCATTAAGTTATTTTAAAAATATTTGCATAAACTTTTAACTACTATTATTTATAAGTAATGTTTCCGACAAAACTTGTTCATACCGCAAATAAACACGAATAGAACATGTTATATTTGTAGTATCAATGAAAACGCTCAAATCTCAGCGTTTCTAACGACCGTCTATGTCATCCAAGATTTCTCAGCAGCGGAGCAATAAGCATTAATGTAATTTGTGCAAATATGAAAACGGCTGAGTTTGCCCTTATTAGTTCAGCGTCCCAATTGCGAATAGTGTTACCATCATTTATCATATGATTTTTAGGACAAAGACAGCAGACAATTCAGAAGACATTTCAGCAGTTGTGTTGCAGAGGGTATCTATGGGCTGCAGTGACTACTCGACATTGGGTTCCCTACACACGTGGTTCCTACTTCATCAATGTTATATGTAAAAATTATGAATTATAAGAATATATTATGATTGATAAATGCCTCTCTTGAAGTTTGACTGCAAAAGCCATAAGAGTTTTAATATCAGAAAGGTGTGAAGCACTCGTTAACGCTAGCGCAAGCGCTGATTAAACTTAGTCCTTAAATTGAGCTGAGTGTTGACATTAGATAACCTATACAAACAATTTTTTAGTTATCTAAGTAACAGATATATTAAATTGGTTTTTTGATATTTCCCATAGCCAAAACTGAATACAAAATAAAAAATACAGACGAATTGAGAACACTTCCTTTTTTGAAGTCGGTTCATAATTTTTCTACATTTTTCAATACTTTATTTCTATCTTTACTAAACAACGCCAGATCACAGGCACACTATACGTTTTTATTTTGGTTTTGTACAATAATATTTAATTAAATTTTTCAAACTTATTTAATGTATTTCTTGTATATATTTTAATGAATACTTTAATTATTATTTGCTTTACATCTCTATTTTAAGTTCAGCGCACGTCAGCGTTAGCAACTAATACATGGCAAGTACCATTACATCAAACAAATAGTTTTTTCCTTAGTAGCATGGTCACACTAGTAGAGCCATGTCACCCTCGAATACATATTTATCTATTACATGGTGGCATTGTTTTTATTTGCCCTTCTTAGGAACTCTTATGTCAATAATCATGTTTGTTCATCAACATGGGATGTGTTTTGACATCCAAGATAATATTTTCCTCCTACTAAATTAATTTCGTTAGATTTTTTCTATTTATATTGCTTCTGTCACGATATGTACAAAACAAATTGTACACACTACTTCTACTACATACATATATACATATATGTTGGGGAATAGGAGATAAATATCTTAATACGATTACGAAAAAATACTAAGTTAATATTTTTATACATCTGTCAAAATAGCATCAAAGAAGCCTTTTTCTAACGACAATTATACATATCACACAACTTACATACAATTTAAATGAGAAAAATGAAAGATATTTATTTTTATTTACATTTATCCTATATATCGCCTGAATGTTTTGTTAATACACAATTACGTTATTAATATCTAAGATTGATAACGTTATTTTATTTATTGCTTTTAAAAGTTTTAGACTTTGACTAGACTAGATGTTTAAGGGAAATATTAGACAATTAATGATACACTGTTCGTGATTATTGCATATGCACAGGCATATTTATTTGGTTCTTAGTACTAATTGAAGCTTGATAAAAGTCCGCAACGCTATACGAAATAATTGCACAGTAAACTGAAATCGAAACTAAATATTTAAAACCCCACCACGACGACAAAAGGGGTTTTTGTTTGCTCTCCATCAGACTTTGTCAACCACAAGAAATATTAAAATTTCGTAGGCTTTAAAATAATCCTTTTCAGACGTTCCAGATACGTCTGAAAAGTAAGAAATCAAATATCGTAACAATAGGTAGTAATAGGCAAGTCGTTCTGAATAAATTCTAAAAAGATAATTTAATTTTCTGTTTCAGGCGCCTACAAAACGACGGACAAATACAAAAGGAAGGTTGGTACGTAGCGGCGTTAAAATAAATTTTACTTCGCTTCGTGTGCATCCCCGGGGCGTGTTTCTTTTCACTCATGTTTAATCAGGTGAATTTGGCCTCGTAGAATCTGAGTTCGTAAGTTAAATTCAGCAGCTTTATTACGTAGGATTTAATAGGATTTGCACATATTTGAATAAATAAATTTGAAACCTGATCAAACGAAATACTGTATTTTGTTTATAGAAACAATTTTTTGTTTATAGAAACAAAACCGACTGAGAAAAAGTTTTATGTTTTTATTTTTATTGAATAAAAGTAGCAAACAAGCGTGCAAGGTCACTGCAACCCACGGACATCCACTTGCAACTTCAGGCAGTACCTTAGTCCTAATTGAAATCGCAAATAGATGCGTTGTTACTTCTAAGGACTAATATGGTCGCCTCGTATTTAGTGAACTCCGGCATCCAGAACTTCTTTCCGAAACACAATAAATTGCTTGACGGTAGATATGAGTGTGGCGGTGTTACATCCCCGGGCGGCATTGTAACACATAAAATTGTGTATAATGTTGTGTGTATAATGTTCGATATCTTCATTAATTGTGGACTGATTTTGAAAAAACGTATGTATTTAGACGAAAGTGTATATTTCAGAGGTGGTCTCATACGAAAATGGTGCATAACTAATTTTGAGTTTCGGAGATCGGATTAATCAAGAAGTTAAAAATTCAAAAAGAAATAAGTTCTTAACCGTCGTTGTCGGGTTTCATTTTTAAACTTATTAATGCAATTAAAGCAGGAAGCAACAGTTAGTAACTTATATAATCATGTATACTTATGTATGTAAACACGAGTATCATTTTTATTTTCTCTACAAAAGAACTAGGAATAAAAAAAGTTCAAGCTCAGAGCGAGTCGACGAAGACAAATTTTACTTTCGCTTCGAGGTCTGTTCTGTTCCCTGCGGTCGTATTCTTTTCACTCCCGTTTAATCTTCCGCTGAGTTGTAACTGATCAAACTTGACACTTCTTGGGCAGACGTGACAAGTCAAAATTCTTTTATATAATTTATAGAATGATATAACGGTTCTGTGCAGAAAAACGACATAGATTTTATATTTCAAGTCAGATTAGATTTAGAGACTGACTTTTTTCGGCAAGTTACATTAGTATTATTTATTGTGTTGTCAGCATTGCGTTGCCTGCACTGATAACACAGCGCAATTGCTGAGACTGATATATCTGGCAAATTTACGTGATTTCACCAATTTACCAAAAAAAAGGATCAACAAGGTAATAATTATTTCTAAAAATGTAAGAAAAAAATTTGAAGCAATCCTACTTTTTTGCAAGGTACAACACTAGAATACAGAATGAACACAGTCAATAACATTAAAAGATATTTATTGAATCTTTATTAGTCTCGCCTGATTAATTTTTATTTAGGTACTTATATTTATAACAATACCTGTTTAGCAGTTAGTATCTTTTTATGATTTAACAGTCAATTTTCAGTAAACCAATAAGTATTATTATAATTACACAGAGAACAAAAAGAGTAATTGACAAAATAGCAGAATAATTAACAAATAGCAAACGTAGACATTATTATTGGATAACGGGTAAAGAGTAGATGTCAGATTTAGAATTTGAAATCTGTCAATCTGTTTTTTCAAATCACGATCTATCATATACCACAAAACGGGAAATCTAAATGACAATCATGTTTTAATAATTTAATTGTTTTAATGAACATAGTAATTGCGTTAGAGGTATAAGAGGAGGTTTCAAAAAGTGGAGCCATTCTCATTCTTTAAAACATCTCTCTGTTTCGAATAATATTTTTATTATAAGCTAGGAGAATAATACGCCCTGTACGATTATAGAGACCATATATGTACATATGTAAAGGAAGTCTGTTTCTTCTTAGACCTAATTATAATCATCTTTTCCTGTTATATCACAGGACTGAAGCATTTCATGGAAACTCTTATTATTACTAGGAAATAATATGAAAGTACATTTTTCGGCATAAAATACTTAATTTTATTTGTTAATTTGAGATTTGTTTTTGGTTTAAGACATATCTTATTGTCATTGTATTCAAAATGTCATTCCCGCGTGTTCGTTGCTTTTTTTCCACATCAAGTATTTTTATTTCATGATAAATTCAATTATAAGGTTAAATACTTACTACTTAAATTGAACCACACATTTTATTGACTTGTCAGGCATAAATTGTCTAAAGTCCCACTCACTACGATTGTAGTAAGTTATTCGGTCTATATTTTAGGCTTGAGTCGCTATTGAAATAAATTTAAAATGGTCGTAAGGAATTTTCAAGATATATTTATCATTAAGATTGGTAATAAGATCCTTTTAACATATTCTTTTAACAAAAGTTCAATCCATGTAGTAAACTTATTGCGACTACTTATCATGGGTATTTATAAGTATCTCTGATAATTTATATCACTTTTCAATGATAAACTCTTATTGCTTATTTCCAAACAAAGTGATAGTTTCTCAAAAATTCTAGTAAACAAATTTGTAAGCATTGTTTATATCGATCAAAATAGTCACTAAGCCGTCGCATGACATCGTATACAACCTGAATTTGTAATAAGCAAACTTCCGTACAAAACATTCCTTCCTATTCCACTTAGACTACAAAAGTTGGCGATAACAATAACAGTATACAAAGATTACCGCAACAACAATAGCGTATAAGTACATGTCCTAAACCAAACAATTTGAAAAATCGCGGTCGCTTTGCTCGGGCTCATTTCGGCACTTAAAAAAATTCGTCAGCAGAATATCACCTCATTTCGTTTGGAATTCTTTTGGCACTGAGCGACCAGCACTCCACAGCATCCTAATAACTGTCATCCAAATTTAATATCACATCTCCCGTTTTATACGGGAAGCACCGTGAGGCAATTTCCTTCCTAAAATTGTATTTGGACGAATACGCGTAAACTAAATACATATGCGACCCAAACGACAAATTTTATTTATACTCTCCCTCTCTATAGAATCAGACGCACTTCTCAGTTTTACGATGAGAATTGATGGTTTTATGTACGTGTTCGTTCGAATCATATGAAATAAAAGTGTGTGTCAAGAAATAAATGGTACGTCGTATATCTTCGTAAGCAAAACAGAATACGATTAGCTCTTCCTTTTATAAATAAGATTAAATTTTGGAAGGGATCGTTTTCGAGATTAAAATCTTAATAAAAGTGCAAAGGACTCGAGATTCCCGATGATGTTTGACAAAGATTAGCTTTCTTGGCTGGCTGTTTAATATGTTAGTGCCGGATTTTTGCTTTGGTAGCAAAAAAGAAGGATCAGAACCCTTATTTGAATAAAGTGTTTTCTTACTGAAGTCTATCTGATGAGAGACTCCGGATTTAAAATGATATATTCTAGTCAAATGGAGACAATAAATATGAGATAAGTAAATACGATAATGTAATTTATCTGAATTTGTCCAAACGTTTTTATTTTGGTGTAAACCGAATAATGACTCTTCTCTATAATGATGTGTCAAGAGTATAGAAGTAATATCGAGACCAGTGTACTGAGGACTGATTTTATATTTTTTTTATAAAAACATTTCTGATGACGACACAGTTTTTATTTCCGTGTTCCGCATTTTCAGTATGACTTTATTCCTTTTTTTCTAACTAATACGAATAATTATAAGTTAGAAAAAACTCGGGGAAGTACTACCCTCACATACAATTCTTCCGTAAAGCAATTTGTTGTATTTTGGAAGAAGGGTGTGGTTGTCGGAGTTTACTAAATACGAGGCGACCATCTTAGTTCTCAGAAGTAGGAACGCATCTAGTTACTTTTATGCAATAAAAAAAAAATATTTACCTAACTGAAAATCGAAGACATTTCAATAATACTACGTTACGATTCTATATTATTATTCGATAATATAAAAGAGACATACATTATAATTATCTCCAACCACTTGTTTGCTACTTCTTTTCTATATAAAAAATACAACTCAGTCCCTTAAAAAATCGCAAGCAAGTAAGTTAATTGCCATTTTTTAAAATAAATTTAGTCTAAAAGTACCCGTTTACACTTACACACAAGTAGGTACTAGGCCTCCATATCATAGAAGAGGTCATAAAAAGCGATCGTTTAGAAATTCCTAACACAGCGCACACGGTAGCTTACTAGCACAAATTCCTTTGGTTCCTGTTCCACAACCTACGATTAAAGAGTATTTAGACGATGAGAAATATTAAGAATAAAATATTAATAAAAAATTATAGAACGTTCGAGTTTTGACAAACTAAAACTCTTTTGTACGAAGCGGTAGATATATTTTTTATCAAAAATCAAAAATATTCACTAAAAGGCGATTCACCTTCACCATCGTTTCATCATCTCTCTGATGATCACAAGAAAGATAATGAATCGATGGACCTACCTAAGCACATTTAAGACGTATTTTCATTTAGATATGTAATAGATTTTTCTAATTCTCTCGACTAAATTACTAAGACTAAATTACGAAAACATTGCCTTGTAATTAAAACAACTTAGTCGTTTTACAGTTGAAATTTGGAATATCACATTTCAACTGAATAATAATAAGATACGTTCATAAAATTGTTGTAATCTTAACACAATTAATTTTATTTACTCTGTTTTACTTCGCTTCTAATTCACATTTCAATTGTTTATTTCTAGAACATTCGGTCCCGGTAAGGCAAGTGACTTATCGGGACTAAGCGTTAACGTTTGACAATTGCAAGCGACTTGTCCGACATGCCAAGTGAGCATTGAGTTGGTACAGGTACCATAATGATCAGCTACCGAGACCCGATCTGGCTTTTTAGAATTCCCTTCCGACTCCCGTCGCATATTTCACTCTTTATGCCAACTGTCGAGACATATTTCTTGCTTATAAAGCGATCTTTTGGAGCATTCATTGTTATTCATAGCCAGATCCTTATTCTAGATAAACGATAGTAAATTCTATGTGAATAAAATGTATATTTTATTGACACTCGCCTTTCAAGGACTCATTGTAAAGTCTACCGCGACAGGTTCAGTTTTTCCACGACGAAAAATTTTTAATTATACATTTAAAATTAGCGCGTTAAAATTATAAAGCAGGACATTAAACCAGTTGGCACAGGCTAATTATTCGAGGAATGTTAAGTAGCTACATATTTACTGATTTGAAACCGAATTATCATAATTTCCATGTTAAGTTCAAGGATACACGGACACGGTTTCGGCCTAATTTAATGATGACCCAAACGATGTGAAACATTAAATTTAGGGTCATGAGCGGGGGTCAAATCTGGTCGTTTCTTGTAACAAATTGACGCGTATGTTACACGAGAGCTATCGTTACCCACTTCCTGCAGGAACATGTAAGGAAAGCGAATATGTTTCTTCGACGAAACGTTACGTCTTAGGCATTAAGCTCCAACGTGACTGGAATACAGAAGTTTATCGGCGTCATTATGTAAAATCAGGTCGACACAGATTTTTCTGACACAGAAAGTGAATAAGAAGATTGAAATCACGTTACTTTAAAGTAATTTTTTAAGTAATAAAGCTGGTCAATCCAAAGCTAACATTAATGTTATATCAATTCCTACAATTCACTATACACTTTATAGTGCATAGTGAATTGTAGGAATATAGAGAATCTAGGCATACAGAGTACATAACACGGAAATTTACAATAACATAAGACCTTAATCGACGCACAAAGTAGTTGTCATGCGTTACGTATCTCTTAGGCATAATGAAAACCTTTCAAGTTAATCTTCTTCCTGGATCAGCCTCTGCGTATTTGTTTACTTTAAAACTGATGTTGAAACAATCTATTTTTTATTGAGACACGCGGAAAGGTAGTGTTCAAGCTACAGCGATTCATTTGGTCTATTGTATTTTATTGACTGGCCCTTGGTCTAGTGGTGAATCGGACTGCTAAAGTGGGGTACATGGGTGGGTAAAGAAATTTATTGTGTTTCGGAAAGAGGATATGGATGCCGGAGTTCACTATGTAGGAGGCGACTATCTTAGTCCTCAGAAGTAGCAATGCATCTATTTGCTGAAGTTGCAAGTGGATGTCCATGGCTTGTAGTGAACACATAACACCAGGTGACCTGCACGCTCGTTTGCTACTTTTAATCAATAAAAAAAAATCACATAAGGTACAAACACCCACACACGTGTGCAGCACCCCATTTACTACTATATACTAAAAAGGGCTTTAAGCAAACACATTGCATCACGTCCAAACGAACATAATCTATTTATCTACACAGAATGCTTTGAAGTCGTTTAATCTTATACTATCTCAATTGTTTTGCGCTTAAAATGTAGTTATATTCGCAGATAATGCTCTGTCGATGCTTGCATTATAATACGCTGTCACATGTGCCTAATACTACTTGATTGATGACGTCGTATCGATCATTAAGGACGAAGGCACTAAGCCTACTAAATAGATATGTACATTGAGAATTACTCGTACATAGCGCATCAAATCGAATGTCATTAATTCATATCTCCACGAACTCATATTGCAATAGCGTGGATTATGATCCACTCTGCTTATAGCACCCACCAACTTGTTGCCCTAGGCAAATAAATTGTTTTTGAATTTTCATGACTTCATGCACTCAACTTAACTGACTCATAACATATGTATGTACATGTCCTACAAATAACAATACGTTAAGAAACAAACTCTCGTAGCGACGTTGTCTAAATTTCGGAGTCATCAATGCGTACTAACTAACTACAATACAATAAAAACACTTTCCCGCCGAGTCCCGCCGTTTGTATATTGACTTTTTCTAGTTAGTGGTTAGCGATGCGTACTCCTATGGCCAGTACGCAGTACCAGTGTATTTAATATAAAAATATCGGCCATCAATTCCTATATACCAGTATCTGTAATGTAATACTCTATGTTCGAAGTTCGTTCGAACTTTGTAGACTGTCTAATTCTTTTCTTTGACTTGCCTCATGGTCTAGTGGTTAGCGAACCTGACTGCTAAACGGGAGGTCGTGGGTTCGATCGAAAAATATTTATTTATTCTCATTTGTATGGGTAAGAATTGTTTATTGTTATAGTCTACGACTTATAATATGTCAAAAACTATAAAATATCTTTAAAAACGGTACAATACAAAATATACTGTTACTATACCAGATAGCACCATTTAGACAGCATTGGAAAAGTTACGTCTAATTTTTTTTTGTAAAATGTAAAAAGTTTTTACTACATTTTTAGGCGTGACATAAGACATTATTTGGCATGAACATAAAATCTTATATAACACAAACGTAGTTTAATGCATATTTTAAGACGAGCATTCACTGTAACATTCCTGCCTCGCGGCGGCTGACGCGGGTGGTTTAGCATAGT
>DWNH01000226.1:0-17283 GCA_018249895.1 Tiana niger
TTTACAAAAAAAAAAGTATTTATGTATGTTTATCAGTTGTCTGGTTACCATAGCACAGGCCTAGTTGCCTAATTTGGTACCAGATGACCAATGATGAAAACAAAAAAAAAAACAAACAAACAAACAATGTTATGTAAAAAATATATCCCGCTTCTTAGTAGACAATGAGCATTTACGGCCGCTATTAATAATAGATCTCTTAGTAGTAAGTAATTCTAAAACACTAACCAAGATGACACCAAATAATGTCAAAAAATTTTATTCGATTCATATTATTCACTAAAATACATTAATTTAGTGGTTACTATGAATTTTACCAGTATAATAGTGGAATAGTAATTAAACATGAAATATCGGCATTCGGACGCAAAGTATGTGTGACGGTCATTTAAATTATATATTGAGGTTTGACAATTCATTAATTAAAACTGTCATGATAATTAATATCTTATTTACGTAAATTAAATGAGACCTACATAATGGTCAGCGGTGGATATTTGAAACTTAATCGATGGATTGAATGTTAAATATCACATTGCATTGATAAAATATTTCACGGCTTGACAAACTAACCTGCTTCCGATGACGAATGTGAGTTGACGTGTAGTAGCTAGCAAAACATATCCTAGAGTCCTATATTTGCGAACTCGAGAACTCTTGAGTAAACGAGACTAATCGAATCGGCACATTACCACTTGACTAACGGGGCCAGCAGATGTGCAGACTTCATTTCCTCCGGACGCGATTCTAGCGCAATAAATCAAAAATGGCAAGAATGAATACTATAACATTAATACTCGAGTACTATTGATACTGATAAATCGTACTTAGCATTTAAATCGCTAAGAGCTGATTGGAATCTTCAAAATATATTAGCTTTGACATTTTCGACGTGTACTTATCGCCTGGAAGTATTAAGCACGAAATATTATTTCAAACCCCGATTCACCTTTGAATGGGGTTTATCAAATCCATGAGAAATGTTTCGTTACAAATAACACAATGTAAAGTCTATCTCGGTTAGATTTATCAAATCGCATAAATAAAGTCATTTGTAAAGAACTATCTTCATCGATTTCCCTGAGCTTTGCCGTGGCTTAGTGTATACGAGTGATAATAAGTTCTTCTAACATTTGCGTCACATAACAATTTCAAGATAGCTAAACGTTTTTCTTTTATTACAGTGAAGTAACAAACGAGAATGCAGGCCACGTGTCTCTGCAACCCTCGTTCGTTGCCAGGACTGAAATGTTCGCTACGTTTGGTTGGTTAGTTTTCTCCGTCACCCTTCTTCCGTAACAAATGAACGTAACGTAGAATGAGGTGTGGCGGTGGTACTTCCGAAGGTGGGCGAATCTCCCACTTGTAAATATGTTAATATGAGGATTCGAGCAAGTAGTATCATATATGCGACAAAAATACCTTTGACAAAATCTAAGTTCAAAAGGTTGCATGAAACACTGTAGACACAGCTATATTTTATTACAAACTTGTGCATTTTGCGTTGAAGTCGGGTCGACCGTTACGCTTCTCAGAATATATACGAGCAGACTATGAACGGTATATCTTGTTATACGGCAATATATTACAAAATATTATGTTGGTGCTTAAATTTGTGTCACTGGCTTGTGTCATGTCAGATAGTTATCGTAACTTTTAATAGCGCAAGGCGACTAATGATGATGGCTAAAAAGCCCAACTACGAAAGCATCAAATTGTTATTTAATGTATCCCACTTGTAACTAATAACATAAACCTGAAAATCAGTTTGAAAACCAAACAAGGTTGGCCTGGTCCAAAATGTTTTTTTATTCCGGAAAAGCACCGCCAATACACCTTACAATACTTAATTTGTTATAGATATTTATATTAAAAAAATCATAATTACACTTCAAAAATTTAAAAAAGTAGTTTGTGCCGTTTGTATAATACCTTTTGTATAAGTGGGGGCATACATTCCGCATATATTTCTATCCGTGCTGTGGGCGGAGAAAGAATACTAACCCCCGCCCCGCGTCGGGAGGGTGTCGTAAGAGACGACTGAACCCGGCCACCTCTCGGTAGTAAGATACCTGCATGAATGCCCTATCAACACGCGGTGATAGGACATTCGGATGGGTATCGGGTCGGAGTCAACCGTCTGCACGTTTGCTGAGCTTCGCTCATAAAAAAAATTGTTTCTTACTTATAAATTTAAAGTGTAAATTTATTTTCATACATTTTAGTTTACCTATCCTGCCTACTAGCTTAGGACCAGCGCTGGATTTATACTAGAACCAATCTGGTTAAATCAGACTCTCCTTAGGACTATCATACCACGTAAACACAGTACGTACCATATAAACACAGGAACTATATTTGGCTTTTGTAGTTCAGTAGTCCTGTAGTACATACAAAGACCAAGTATGTTGTAAAATAGATCCACGTGTTCAAAAATTATCACAGAACACATACCTATAAACGATCTCACGAATTAAGGACTTCCCCTAATTGTGAAGTGATGAAGATATTGCTGTGACAAAATAATAAAGAAATATTTTCCTAACGTTGATATTTATTTTGTTCCGTTACCTACCTAAGAATAATATGACGTTAAGTGGTCAATCATTAAGTTATCATCTTTATTACATTTTTTAACCCGATTTGCCGATAGAGATCGCAGCATTACTATGTAGCACGAATATTCGTCCTGTTGATGTCGACAGATCGAATGTGTAGGTACTTAATACAACATAAGATAAAGATGGATCGGTATATACTGTACTAATTGAAATACTAGTACTAAAAAAAACGAATGCTCAATAATTTTTGCAGATATTTGTAAATTAGTCTAATAGGGAAATAAATTAGTTATTAAGATTTACAGTATGGGGTTTTACCGTAGATATAACTGAATATAGCTATTTATCATGTTGTTTAGTCAGTGTCTAGACTTTCATATAAGTGTCGTGTATTAGGTGATAAATCTTTCACTAGCTCTTGTACTATAAGACAGAAAGCGGTCAAGATCGTCGAAATGTGATTTGAAACGAGCGATTTTACTTTGATAGTGTATGCAGAATATCGTGTCAATAGATTTATTTCAGTAATAGCTTTTGACTCTATTGTCGTGGGTTCACGTACATTGCAATTTCTCTATAGATATAGATAACGGGTCGATAGTTTCGCCGACGCTCCACAATAGTTTTAACTTGCGACAGTTTCTGACGTTGTCCGTGCAAAATTAATGATTCGTAGTCACGATTATGATAAAGCGGCCCGAAGGAAAGCAATTATTAACGTCTCATATTTAAGACTTAGAATAAAAGTTATAACAAAGAACGTTTAGTACACTATGGATAATAGTTCTGAGAAATTATAAATTGTACAATTTAATCATAAATTAGTAACGGATATACTTTAAATATTTTAAGGATTAGAAAAGCATTTGAGAGTTAGTTTGATTGTGGACGGTCGGCATGTCTGCTTTACAGCGTATAGGGCGAGGTTTCTCATAAACAAGAATTAGAGTCTAGTTGGCTCGGTTCGTTTACACATGCCGCTCTCCTGGTTGACTATAACGAGCCCGCAGGAAACTCCTAAAAGGGACTGGGAAAGACCGTAAACATGAACAGATCCCGCATTCATATCCCGCAATTGTTGCCTTATTGAAATATGCCTTATTAAACGCAAATGCCTCCTAAAATATTTGACGCCGTGTTACGATCATGCCATGAATAATTCAGGTACAGTTAACCCGAACGATGTTGTTATTGATTATTACTTATTTAAAATTTAAAACGCGATCACAGGGCCATAAACGTGGAATGCGACTTTATTTAAAAAGTTGTAGAAAATTGTTTTAAAACATTAGCAAATGGAATCGTCGATAACATTAATTTATGGCATACGAAAACGTATTTAGTGTAATCCAATCAGCGTAGCATCTGCGGTCGGTGGCTGGTTCATAAATGCTGATAGCATAATATTTTTACACGAGTCACGTCTTGATTCATAACCACATTACACGTCTACTATGTTAGGAAACAGGTTACCCAATAAAGCAATTTCAAGAATCTATTCGCGGCGGTCGATAGCCCTGCCGGTACAAAAACCATGCACCACGATTAGACTGTAACGATGTTCGAATATGTACATAACTCGCGTACTCTCTCAGTTTCGTGTTCCTATCTATTCAACATATTCGAATACACGAGTTAGGCGAACATAATTTGGTTAAGGGGATATTTTATTATCTACTTTTATGAGTAGATATTTATAAAGTAACGTATATTTTATAAATAGGAACATGTAACAGTATCAGCTATCAGCAGTAAACATATTTTAGCAGTATAGAGAAGCGATAAAAACTTGAAACGTGATATAATATTTATCACTATAACTAAAGCTTTTTAAACAATGTTTAAAGAACTATTAGGACACACACGACATGCGTTGAAATGTTATAAAGGGTATAAAACGAAATGCGTTGAAAACATTTTTATGTATTATGTACCTACTAATAAAAAAGTAGCTTTTAAAACCTTACTTTAAGATTTACCTATGTATAGGTCGCGCGTTATAAAGTCTGATCACCTATGTACGAAAATGTTATTTCTATCATGTGTACGGACAGCAAAATATTTTATACCGAATGAATAATAATCATTGCCACTGTTGATGTATTGAAAAACAGGTATAAGTTGCTTTGACACAGCAAATTAATTAGTTAAGCGTAGAAATTTCGCAAAGCTTTTTACAGGCCATTGGCCGGACGATGACTGTCTTTCCTATTCGATAATACATTTATCAGTTTGTTGAGTAGACTTGTTTTATACCTTGTTTATTTTGTAAGAACAAAGAAAAAATGGTAATAATCGTACTTGTGTGGTTCTTGCTTTTAATTTATTTGAGACCAAATGCGAGAATTAAAAAGGTTGGATGGTTTTTAATCAAGCAAGTTACTTTTAATAACAGGATTTAGGATGTGGTTTTTCATCACGTTATTTTTATTTAATTTAATTTTTAGGATGGTGTATGTACATACATAGGTATGCCTGTATGTATGTACATATGTGTGTGTGTGTGTGTGTGTGAGTGTGTGTGTCTTAAAACGTTTAAAAGTAGCAGGAAGTTTCGGGGATGGCCTGCTGGTCAACCGGTTTCCATATTTTTTTTGCTAAACCACCTTGGACAAGGCGAACAAACTAAAAAAGTCATTTTCGACTTTTTGCGAGACCGACGGATGGCAATTGATTGTTATAAACATACATAGATGTATCGTTAAAGCAGGTCCTGGCCGTGTCATATAACCAAGAGTTTATATATATGTTTTGTTTTCGTTCACAGTACGTTAAACATTGTTTCTACACTAGCCTACTCTATTACAAGAATCGAAGTGGCGCCCATCTAGTTCATAGAGAAACCAACCACCGTTACTCACAATTATATGTGTAAACTTAATCAATACTGATTCTTTGAAGAGACGTATAAAGCAGTAGCTGCGACCGCGACTTTTAAACATACGATTTATAGCTCAATATAAATGTATGTATACATATATATCTGCTTTGGATGTAAGCTTTTTATCAAGTGTTATTAAATTGCAAACACTTAAAGAATAAATATTTTTGATTGTACTTTCCAATTAGTGGAACACGCGTCACTTAGCGTCGCCAAGCAATTCGTATACAAGTAGGTAATGTTTGACCAGATACACGATAAGCGTTATGGGCGCTCATATGAACTCAGGTAGCACACTAACCTACTAATCTCATCTTTCCATCATTGTTCCACTATCCGGCACGGGTCTCCTCTCGGCCGAGTAGGATTTAGGCCATAGTCCAACACGCTGGCCAAGTACGGGTTGGTGAACCCTACCTTTTGAGAACGTTATGGAGAACTCTCAGATATACAGGTTTGCTAATCAAGTCGAACTCAAATCGAAGTCAAATCGAACCCAGACCCACCGGAATGGTAGGCCGAAATTCAACTACTAGGCTCTAAAATACCATATTCAACAGTGATCATACCACTAAGCATCAATGTAAACAATAAATATTATACAACGACAATTACAGCCAAGGCAAAGCGTAACAGATTCCAGTGTGATGGGACATGACGTCTGCCGGGTTCCAGTGCGCCGTCAACCGACATTCGTTGTACGAGACTGGGACACAACTCAAGTTATTTACACTTCATCATTAAAACAGTGTTAGACTATGTGTAAATTGTAAACAACGTAAACAGCGACACAGAAGCTGTTAACAAAAACTTACACTGAATTAGTACAACAGCAGAGCAGACATTTACACTATGGGAAAACTGTTATTGTGGATTCATACAGACCACGATGGACGTAGCTCAAATAAAACACGTAATAAAGAGTTTCTTTTTTGTGCTCATTTTTATTTATTTATACAGCCCACTCCATATATTGCCCCGAAAATTAATTTTAATTTCAATATACCGCCATCAAATTTTCCAAAAAAAAAGTGGACTTTTAGGGTCAGTGTATGTTAATGAAAGAATGGAGAACGGAACGTAAACACAATGCTTACCTTACGAAATTCGAAATGGGCTAATATTGATTGGTGGATCTCATCCACCAAGCAATTCTTATGTCCTCTCCCAATTCAACCATAGACTGAGTAAGCTACACACCACACACCGAAAAAGACAAGAATCGAATGAAAGAAGGAAAATGAGTTCAGCATTTGCTATAAGTACATTTTTGGTTTGAGACCTTCTCTAACCAAGCTTCCAGGGCCGTCCTAATTTCAGACAGACTTGCACTGCTATCAGAATTTGTTTACACCTCCACCACCGCCTGTATTTTGTATATTTAGTTGTAAAGCGAAAGTTTTTTTTATTTTTATCGAACTGTCTTAATAACGTCTAACTGAGTTTTAATTAATGTCCAATAAATTCTATACACAAAGCTTATTACCAAAATAACCACGTGTTTATTATTAACATCAATTCCACGATTGAGATAATAAGCGAATTGTAATAGGCATGTATGTACATAATATTGTTTAAAACATGCATTCGTCGATTGTTTAATATAATTGTATGAGGCTCAAAACAATATACATTTTCCTCGAAGTAGGTAATTAAAGTCCTTTCCCTCCATTTCTGATAAACAAGAATTAACCTGTGCAATGTTCCCAGATAAGTAATAATCACGTCTTTGTAAAGGCAAAGACAAGCTATCCGTGACACCCGTCACGTTGCATCTAGCACCCAGTGTGTTGAGCATAACCGGTGTACTGGCGCGACAAAATAGGATGTACTAGAACAGCTTACAACACGTATGTACCTATATAATTGGAGACCTAGACATTATGCCTACTAAGTGTGCAAAATAACCGTTAGTAGCGATCGTCACTTCGAGTCTTGCGCTTGAATTAATTATTGCATAGAGTCGCGATTCTGTTTACTAAGTTAATATAACACGCACGATTTTTAAACTCCTACAAATAAAAGAGGGGTGTTACAAAATTAGCGTATGTATTTGTGTTCCTGTGTATCAGTGTGTTTGCCTGTAGGTACTATCGTAATTTCCAAAGTGATGAACAGATCTTGATTTAGTTTTTTTTTGTTTAAATAGTCACTTGTTCAAAAGCGGTCTTAGTTATAGTTTAATAAAATGTGTTAAGCCGTTTGGAGACCTTTTCTAGAAGCTCTTTTCTACCTTGTAACTTGGAACCTACGCGTAGGCTTAGCCTTAAATCTGCAGTACCCAACTGTTTACCAACATACAACTTATTTATTATCGAGGGATTGCAAGCTAAATTCAGTGTTGTTTTAATAAACGTCCGTCGTGGCATGTCTACTAGTTATATAAAAGTTTAAAAGCCAAGAAATAGTCTAAAACAAAAATATCATTTTTTTTATAGTTCAAAGCGAGTTTTACATTTATGGTAACTTAACAATATACTATAACGTTTCAACTGTACTGAAGATTACTAAAGACATAATTAGCTAAAGAAAACAATAGGTATAATTGCTAGATTGCTTTTAAATAGTAAATAAATGAATATAGGCTAGGCCTTGTTACTTGAACGAGATATGTATGTACTGTTTGTCTACGTCTCGACGTGACAGTACATATGTATATTTATAGATATGTATTGCATTTCATTTTAAATTTTAATTTAACACATTTAATTCTTATTATAGACCCTATTATGATTGGCTCGATAAAATAATGAATGTCTGTTTTTTACATTTAATATTCTGTATGAGAGAATATAATAACCCAATTATAATAGGGTCTATAATAAGATTACTTTTTAATATAAATAGTTTAAACAAAATACCCGCGTAATTGTATAAATAAGCATTCGAATCGCATCAGTCGGTAGAATTATTAAATCGAGTTGAGTAGCACGCGAGATCGTAGTTAGCCATAATATCATAGAAAGAAACATTAAAACATTGACGCTGCTACTAATCAAGTTACGTTACGATGAAACTTCATCAAGTTTTAAGTTTCAATTATAAATTAACAGGAGGAATATACGAGAGTGTCTGCAATAAAAAATTTGATCGTTAACGTTGGAGGATGATTTCTTCGGAAGTTGTTTATCCGAGTCGACAGGAATCGAATAGGGACACGGTCGCACAATAAATCAGTGTTTGGAAGACAATAATAAGTACGTGTCGCGTATGTTCTCGTTATTTCCTGCACAGGCCTCATGCTGAGTACAGACAACATTCAAATGCGCGCTTGCACCAACAACGTCACCCCGACATCGCTGCACCGCCATCGGTACGCTATTGTACATATCCGGAAACGTCGCCATGTCGCCTCTGATGCGCCGTTCCTAAACAACATTTGTTATACAGAGCCGCCCTCGATGACACAAGCGTCGACTAAATCGCGAGCTGCACTGTGCTCTTGGCTATACTATAATCATACGTGATATGAATTAGCACAATTGAAACAAATGAAACTATGACGGATCATACGCTGTATACTAAGAGAATTTATCTTTTCTCTGATACTCGATTCTGCTTTAAAAATGTTCAACATGTAATATAAGAACAATGTTAATAGGTCTATCTAGATAAGCGGTCTCGAGCCGGTATCTCGTACGACGTAAAACCATTTTATTAGAGGTATGTTGTATACGCTCGCGGTTAAACGCGTTTATGAAATGCGAAACAATGGCCAAACCAAAAGGAAGGTAATCTTTATTGTTCATCTTACATTATTTCGATATTGTAGTATTATTTAAATTGATTTTCACCAAAGAAGATAAAACCTAATTTTATGTGGAAACGGTATTGTAGAACGTAAAAGCGGGAAAATTGTATTAATTCTTGTTCGGTATATACTTAAATGCCGACGCTGTAAAATGAGCATATAAATTCACCGCTCGTGAATGTTAATTATTGTGCAAAAATGTGTATTTAGAGTAGCTTAGAAACGTTTCCGTATTCTTAAGGACAGTGAACATTGCAACGCATTTAACGCCTCCTTACGTAGCGTATTTGTACGAATTAAGCACGATTGCATCACGACGCGGGCGATAGACGTTAGGAGGGCGTACGAACAATAAGTAGCATTTAGTTAGATCTGCAGGAGAATGGGATCCCACGGGTTTTGCCCGGTAGAAAGGTGTCAAGTCAGTGTCGCGCCGTAGGCGGCGGCGATCTCGTTCTGCAATGCGCCTCTGTCACCGTGCAAAGACACTCTTATCTTTATGTTTATCTGTCAAATTCGCAACTAAATTACAATGATATTAATTATTCCATAGAAATGGATCCATAATATGAATAATGCCTAACAATGCAAATTTCGATGGTATGTGCTGTGGGAAAGAGAAATTTGCAATGGTGAGACAGCCCGAGCCAATGTTGACCTCACGATTTCAATTGTCCATGCGAAATGTTACGAAGAAACTAAACGATACCACGAGCGAGACAATTTTAGTTTAAAATTCAAGGTCAGGAATGTGTTCGGTGTAATTTTATTAGGTGTCACGCGGGTCACACTTGTACTGTCGCAAACTTCGAGCGGAGCTTTGAAGTACGATAGTTGCGAACATTGCATTTCATCTCGCGACCACGAGCGGCTCGTGTTTCGCAATGCATACATATTTATGAGCGTGAGATTGACTCGAATTTTCTTTTTTATGCTATTCCTAGATTTATACAACCAGCATTGGAAAATAAAGATACACAAAAAGTTACATATGCGGACGTCAAATAAAATATTACACAGTTCAAAGATTTAAATATGTTTTTTTGCCTTTACCGTAACTTTGATACTGATTTAATTTGATTTTGTTTTAATATATTTTATTTTGAAAATGTCTACACCGTAAAAGTTAAATATGGATTGAACTAAATGTTACTGGGGAAGTACTAGGAGGTGGTGCTCTTAACCCTGTATACCCATATTTGTTTAAATAAATGTAGAGAATCAAAGTGACTCACGTGTGATCCTTCAGTATCGCCTCGAGGCGGCCCGAGTGCGTGTTCCACACGTACGCGGCGCCGTCCGCCGCACCCACCGCCAGCAGCCGCCCGCCCGGCCCAAACGCCGCCCGCGACCAGTCACAGCCCACCTTGAACGACTCGTGGCTGCGGATATATTTCGATTGTGGCTAATCGTGCATTTGTTTGTACATGCCCGAGCGGCAAACTTACCAATCTCAAAACTTTAACTAAAACCAATATTTTAGTATTAAAACTCAATACCTTTCGTTTGAATATAAAATCTATGTTAAATATTCAAAATGTAATCTTATTTTTAGGAAATATGAATATCTGCAAAAGTTATATTTGGGCTAGTCATAAAAGGCGTGCGTGACCAGTTTAACACATATTTACATTTGTCATCTTTAATCCGACACAGTTTAAATGCATTAAATTACATAGAAATTTAAATAAACTCAACATAAAAGCCGCATAAGGAAGACAAATGACACGTTTTAATTATAAATAATGTTGCCTAAATTTAAGCGCAGGTTAGTGATTTTTATGCTAATAACATTTCATATTGATTCAGATCCAATAACAATATTTATCAAAGCGTCTGTTCGTAATATAATAAAGATATTAATATTTTTTAAGTATTTTATTGAGACTCTACGAAAGCTTATCGAGTTGAATCCTACTAATATTATTAATTCGAAAGTTTGGATGGATTTACATATGTATGTACACATGTTGAATAATAACAACATGTTGTTAACGGCTGAACGGATTTGGATGAAATATGGCACAAAAATAGATTATACTTTGGAATAGCATATAGGCTTCGGTAAATGCCATGGCTAGACCGAATAAAGCGCGGGCAAAAACTAGTTTATAATATATAATTAGGTCTTAATTATAAACAGTAGGTAAGTGAAATTATTTACAGAAAAACATAATATTACCATAAAAATGTTATTGAATTTTTGTTTACCTGAAAGATCGTACGATGGTGTTCATTCGTAAGTCAATAAGTTGTATCGTATCATCGCGTACACACGCCAACAGATAGTTACTATCTGAAACAAGTTTTTATTAAAAATGAAACTCATACATACTACAAGTACTTATTAAAGCGGTATAATGTGTTTTGGAACAGCATAATTAAAAGTCAAATATTTCCCTTCAAGCATATGCTTACAAAGAAAAAAAACAAAAAAGTTAAGTCTTTAACTTATACGGAAAGACGTACGACGATAACAACGTAAGAGGTTAACATTTGTAACACGTGGAATGTTTATTGGAGGAAACATCTAAAAGAGTGAAGCAAAAAATGAGAAACCGTTACCTTAAGCACCAACATTATCCAAATAATGTCATTTAAAATCTTGTCACCTATCTAGAGACCCGAGGCGAGATGTCAATTCTGCTTTAATACAAAGTTATGCGAGGAATAACGGACACTTAAAAATAATTATGGTTAAGAAGCGCGAAAGATTGCAAAATTATGCAGATATATCGATACAATTTTAACAATTTGTCTAGATTCATATAAAACAAAATAATGTGTAAAATTTATGATAAATTAATGGCCTATTGAGTGAAACTTGATTCAGACCACAGACATGTTTGTGATTAATATGCCGTTCGCAGATTTCATCTAGCTATTTTTAGCACAGACTGCCTGGAGAGTTTACAACATGTTACATGTTAATAGCTGGATAAATTGAGCAGATTAAGAAAAAAGTGAAAGTAATTGTGAGTTGTGTGATGCCGTGTTATGGTTATGCATTAACCTCTTGTAATAGATGTTTAATTGTAGACTGATGGATCTGGACCGAGCGTGACTTCTAACTGTGAATAGGCTCCCTATTCATTTGTCGATCGCTGCTGAGGTCGCCGGCGACGAAAACGACGTGATTTAATCAGTTTCCGAGGCAGTGACGTCCCGACACTCCAATTGATTGAAGGTATCAATCTCGCCGTTTCGTGCGCCGGACGGACCGTTACTGACAAAAAAGGGATTGATCGAGACACGCGTAACGGAAATGGGCATCGCATACCCGTCACGTTGTTGTACTGACACGAATACCGATACTAATATGCTGCGCATTCAATTATCTATGAATATTAGTTTTGAGCCCATAGAAATTAACAAGCCTCTTTCACAGATCGTTTGTAAGCGTAAGAGATGCTAATGCTGGGCTCGGAATGAGTACTGTGTTTAATTAACTCCATCTTGGTACCATGAATAGCATACGGTGGTCATAATAGCGTACCTCTGCTCAGATCGAGCGACGTGACCTTGCCCTGTAGCATTATATGATTGGCCGACATTTCTGTGCGTATATCCCAAAAGCGTATCCGTTTGTCGAAGTGGCCGGAGATGATAGTGGAGCCCGCGCCATCTGATGTCACTAGATCATTGCAAGACGATCCTGCGAATTTTGTTTCTGTACCTGGAAACAAAGTAAATATCTAGAATTTACTTATGTAATATACATGCTTTCTGATTGTTTTTTATTAATAAGGAGCCTATGTTATCCTTAAAATATCCACAGATAAATAAATATATCATTAGCACTTCTAGTTCATATAGTATTCTAGTTCATATGACTGGCCTCGTGGTCTAGAGGTTAGCGAACCTGACTGCTAAACGGGAGGTCGTGGGTTCGATCCCCACCCAGGACAAATGTTTGTGTGATGAGCATGAATATTTGTTCTGTGTCTGGGGTGTATTTGTTATCTATTTATGTATGCATTTACAAAAAAAAGTATT
This sequence comes from Tiana niger, assembly GCA_018249895.1. Taxonomy (NCBI): domain Eukaryota; kingdom Metazoa; phylum Arthropoda; class Insecta; order Lepidoptera; family Hesperiidae; genus Tiana; species Tiana niger. The sequence continues at coordinate 13,190 of DWNH01000226.1, forward strand.
TGAGTATGTTTATCAGTATAAAGTTTGGAATCAGATGACCGTGTGTGAGGTTGTCCCGAAATATTTATTTATTTATTTTATTTTAATGTAATGTTTAATGTAATAGTGTAATTGTAATGGTATTCTGCAGAATCAAAATTCAAAAAATGCGACCAGTGACCAATGCCTAAAAAAACATTTTCATTGTTTTACGAATGCAAAATTTTTTCGCCCTCTCGTCACGTAGTCCAACTAAAACCGTTCGTTAGGATCCTTTCTATTTCAATTGGTTCGATGTTTGTTTTGAAATCAAATAATGGGAGTTTAAATCCGGATCCCGCCGGTGATGGAATTTTGAATAGCAAAAAATGATTGCAGGTCACAGTTCGTACGCACGACGGGTTTTGTCCAAAAGGACAAAATTGAATATTGATGATCGTCCGCACAAAAACTTGCATTGCAATTCAAATACTCGTTACGAATTTATGCATTCGCGAGATCGATCACGTGAGCGGCAGATTCTTTTTATTGGCCCTTATTGAAGTTAAATAAATAAAAAAATTATGACGGCTTTTTTTATTTATTTATTGTATAAAAGTAGCAAACCAGCGTCCATGCCACCTGGTGTTAGGTGGTCACTGCAACCCATAGACATCCACTTGCAACACCAGGTAGTACCTAAGATCGCAAATAGATGCGTTGCTACTTCTGAGAATGGTCGCCTCGTATTTACATTTAGTGAACTCCGGCATCCACACCCTCTTTCCGAAACACATTAAATTGCATTTACTTAACTTTGATAGTAATATTGTAGAAATGAAATGAAATTGTTTTATTCATTACAAACATACACTTAATGAAAGTCCAAAAATCAAGTCAAAAATCAATCGGCTTTAGGCGCTCTTTTAGCTATTGTTGACCGGGAGAAAAAAGCCGGCGAAAAGAAATTCTCGGTACCTACTCCTTTAAAATCAGTTATAATTACATACATTACGCAGTCTGCAGCGCAGCTTCAGCTTGATAGTGGGCACACGTTTTACCAGTCTCAGAACAAAGTGCTGGTTCAATCCAAATTTGAATTTTGTATTTCCTAATTTCTTTTTACATGTTTATTATCTACATTAATCTCATCTTCCAGCACCGTCCACAGTCCAAAAGGACCCAACAAAAGATATAAAAATGTAACACGCTTTGGCTAACACGCAGTGCTTAGAGCAAGGATATTTGCTTGTGAGCTGGCGTCGCGCCAAACTATACCGCTTAGCATGTTCTCTGTTTGAGGTTGGAGTGTACTCGTCGGTGAGGATTCTTTTGGGTTATTTCGAGAGGAGACACACAGGGGACTAAATATTCCTGCGTCTACGTAGGTAATAGTGAAATCATACGTACTACCTATATTTTTGAGAATCCCAACGATAATTAGACTGTTTAAAACACAAAACGTAATTAAGTAAAGATATCCTACTAATAAGATAATATATAAATGAGGAAGTTTGTATGTTTGGAAGTCTGTTAGAGAGACACGTAAAAACGGCTGGACCGATTTGGATGAACTTTCGGTGAACAACACACAATATTTTTCCTCTGCCATGGTGAGATATCTCGGTCAACAGTTAGTACTAAAATATACTTACGAGATTTCACTGTAGTCTCTGTAAATATATCTATTTACTGGATACAGAGTCATCTTTCTCTTCACTCGGTTTTTTAGTATCGAGAGGCCTGTATTCTCTTTTGTTTTCTCTACTACTTATAGACAACCATATTCAATCCTAGACAGTGTCAAAATTCTACCTGAAATCGTACATAAATGCGTTGCTACTTTAGAGGACTAAGATGGTCGCCTCGTGCTTGGTGAACTCCGGCAACTACACCCTTCTTCCGAAACAGTATTTTACGGTAGAATTGAGTGCGGCGGTGGAACTTCTCCGGCGGCGGCTTACCATCTAATAAGTATTTGCTACTCTTGTAATAAATGAATAACATAAATGGATGTGGTGTAGATAGAACGTACTTGCAATTCACCACCGAATTCGTTTTTGTTACCACGTGCGATAGCTTGCCTATGGACGGATTCCAAATTGTATTTAAACTAAAAGCTGTAAAGGCCTTTCAGGGTAAGTACTGGCTACGCAAAGCAATAGATAAGATAAGCGAGTTTGTAGCGCTTATATTGCGGTCATGTTAATGTATGTGTAACTTTTGCTTCTAACTTGGCGAGAGATAGAGCCTCTTCGTTACTGTTTCAGGTTGAATATAAATGTTTATTTATGTAGTGGGTTAATTAACGCCACACCATACCATTTAAGAGTGGGAACCGCCCTGGGAAGAACCATCGCCACACCCAATTCTACTGTGAAGCAAATTATTGTTTTTGGAAGAAGATTGTGGTTGATGTGGGAACGCCACGAATGCAGATGGTGCGGATAGAACCACAATACTCGATGGGTGGTGTAATGAAGAAAAGGTTTACGTAGGTATTATCCTGGACAGTTCGTCGGAGCGCTTACTATAGTAAAGTCAGTAAAACACGCTAAGTTATATCCCTTCGCAGACTGAGGGGTTCTAACCTCTCGAAATGTTACGAAAGAACGAGCGTTTTTGTCACATTAGTTCAACCTTTTATGCGGCGATAATTTTCCAGGTAACTTATAAATGATAATGTCTAACTACTTAATACTTATGATATGACACTTTGCTGACATCTTCTAATGGTATCAGGTGTTTTTCTCTGAAAAAATACAAAAAGCTTTCGGTCTTCACATAAAGTTTTCATCGGAATGGTTTTAATCGTGCAAGTTTTGTTGAAGTCTGTAGGCTATGCATTTTTTAGTAAAAGTTAAAACTTTTTAGACTTATCTTCTGCAAGGTTTAAGAGTAGGTATAAAGAAAATGTTGTATATACTCAGTCTATAGGTTGTTAAAATTACTGAATTAGTGAAACAGGTAAGTAGGTGATTTATAATATAATAATAATAAAAAGAGATACATAATAAAAAGTGTGTATGTACTTATGTACACGCGTTAGAAGTTATACTTCTTTGGCGTAACAAGATGAAAATCTTTTTAAATATTTTATCTTTCGCCTTAATCTACGTCTGTAGAAAAAACGACACTAACATTAGAAAAAATTCAATACATTGAAAGTTTTATTATAACGCATTATCTAGTTAAATAACTTAAATGTTGACTATAGCTAACTTCAGGGTGTACGTTTTTCGTGACAGTGTGCGCGCGCATCGTAAAAATTTACTCATCATTTTTCCCTAACGCGCCAAAAGAAGTATAATTTCAATAACAACACTTCAGATTCATAGCCTTTCACTAGGATTTCCTGTGACTTAGTACCGTGGAGACACGTAAAGGCAATTACACTGACACCTGAAAGAGACCTATGACTAGATACATAGCTTCTAAACGTAGAGATTTATTTACCATTTTGCGAATACAATATTGATGTTAAATGAATTGATTTAAAGCAGGTATGCTTTGTAAAATGTACCTATCTGTTAAATGCATCTTAAGTTCTCGTAGTCTTGACGTATAATCAATATTTCATAACTACTATTGATAATAGCCATAAATGTGCGATGAAAACCGTTGTACTTAAGGAATTGTTGTTATTAATTTAAATGAAGATGTTTGTTTTTCTACTCGGTTTTTGTCTCATTATCTTATTATCTCTCCGATCTTCAATATATCGTGTTATCTCCTTCACCTACTGTTTGTTTCTTGTCTGCTGTATCCATATCTTATCTTTTCCATCAGTCATCTCCTTTTCACGATGATTTATTGGTAAACCGAACGCTTTTTCATTTACATACGAGTAAGTGTGACACATTAATATTTATTTCCTGTACGATACAGGAAATAAATATTAAGCAGATAATGCATTATATCGACAGCTGCTACGTAAATAATCGTATTTCAGAGCTTTGTAATTTTCATGTTTCAATACGATTATATTGTAGGAACCAGCAATATATGAATGTTCAAAACTTAATGTCGATACTATTTATCATCAGACTGGGCTCGTGATCTAGTGGTTAGCGAACCTGACTGCTAAACGGGAGGTCGTGGATTCGATTCCCACCCAGGACAAATGTTTGTGTGAT
>DWNH01000227.1:0-17277 GCA_018249895.1 Tiana niger
TGCATTTTTATAGAGTAAAATACCATTAACACGTAATTATACCAGTAGTGCAACTTTGATATATAAGAGTAGGGCCGGGGAAGTACCACCACCACGCCCAATTATACCGTGAAGCAATTTATTATGTTTCGAAAGTGTGCTTGTCGGAGTACACTAAATATAAGGCGATCAACTTAGTTCTCAGAAGTAGTGACCATGGTTCATCTCAGGTAGAATTAGGGTACTGCCTTGTTGTATTTGAATGTCTATGGGTTGCAGTGACCACTTAACACCAGGTGGCCTGCATGCTCCACATAAAAAAAGAATGTCATTTATTTATTTTATATAAAGAAACGGTAACCTTTAATTTGATTATCTGCTATCGGCAAATTTCTCATACGTATAAATCCACAGATAAAACATGTCTGATTTTATTACACAGATAACACAGGTGAACGGATCTCCTTTACGTGTGCGTGGTTTGACTGTCAAGTATTCTTTAGTATGGATCATCTTTTAAATTCACGTGTGCGATATAATCATTTGTGATGCTATTTCAAAATTTTCACGTGAATGACGACAAATATAATCGGAAGACATCTTTTTCTATATTAATTTTTACGGGTTACATTTAAGACGAAATTCTAGTTTTCTTCAAGAATAGAAGGAAGTTGCCCATTCGTGTGTAATTTCTTTGTGTAGATATATAAACACAAATAAGTGGTAGACGGAGGAAATACTACTAGCATACTAACATACCCCTGAAGCAATTTATTGTGTTTCGGGGAAAGGATTAAATTAAGCAATGAAGTGGAATCCGGGATGTCATGCCAGTCGTATCAGGGGACGGTTCGATTATTAAGTAAATTTTTAGTTATGTTAGTTTAGAAAAACTAATATCAATAATGATTAATCATTAACCCTGACGGCTCTGGTCGGGACAATTGGACACACTCATTAACTTACTAACTTTCGGCCGCAGTTTATTCGGTTATTCGGAATGAAAAGTATTCTATGTATTGTAAATTATCTGTGTACGGAATATCATCCAAAACGATCCAGCAGGTTTTGCATGGTTGTGACCTATGGACAATTACGTACAATCATGTTAAGTGGTTTTATTTTGGCTTTTCGGTGTAAAAACAGTTATTACTTGTACTATGGTGTAGGAAATCGTCACGAGGAAACCTGCATGTCTGAGAGATCCATAATATTGTTAAAAGACTTAGACAGTTACAGTCATAACCTTCTTATATTTGAAAGGAGACTTTTCCCAGCAGTAAGTAGATGATGGGTTAATGAAAATGACTGATGGAGAATCATGGGCGCTTCCCATTAAAAAAAGTATTACGGAGGTTTCTCCCTTATCTCACTATATCTTCTATTACGTAAAAGTTTCACTGTAATATCTGGTTAGTTTCTCATTAGAATACATCCAATCATCGCTTCAATTTGCTTCATGGAAACAGGAAAATGGAATAGACGCAATCTGACCAGTTCGCTCGAGATTCGGGACCCCGTTGGGTATTTTGCCCGTATATAACAAACAATAACGCATTAAAATATGCCCCGTTCTGTTCGGAAGATAAGATAGGTGAAATTCACGCGTTACAACCTAACACGTACGTGCCGCGAATGGGAAGTACTCCCCTTTGTGTAGATTTAATGCATCGATGCTTGGTGTTTATATAAAATTGGACAGTGAGTTTTCTTAGGAAACCTTCATTATCGCGGTAACAACGACTGTGCACATAAATCTAATTAAATTTATTAAAAGTATTATGAGAAAATTCGTGCGTAGTTTAATTAAATTAATCCTATCCTATCCTACTATAACTATGTATATAATATTATACAATAAATGCGAAAGTTTGTGAGTATGGATGTATGTTTGTTACCCTTTCACGAAAAAACTACTGGACGAATTTGAATGAAACTTTACAGTAATATAGGTTATACATCGGAATAACATATAGGCTACAATTTGTAATGATTTTATGCAATTTTGGTCGTAATATAACGATACATTTCCAATAAGACGTCAAGACATATGGCGCCGCTGTCATTCCAATGAATTGCCGTGACAGTTCATAAACTGTGAATGAATGAAATGTCCTCAACTTGCAACGTTATTTACTCTTATTCAGTACCTATTAATCCTTATTCAAATTTCTAAATTGCACCCGGGCGAAGCCGGGGCGGGTCGCTAGTATTAAATAAACTAGAAATGTTTTTTATGTTTTACAAAACAAACGGAAGACAAAATTTAGCTTTAAAGACGCACGCTTATCTTTCTTATTTTCGTGACGACAGAAACTCAAATTTTATTCTAAACGAAGAATCAGTTCTCTACTTTATTCTCAAAATGAAAAACACTGCAACACTTTCTTAATATTGTTTTGTAGAAGCCGGAAATGAAGAATGCATACACACAAATCCTGACGATAGTTCCATCTCAGAACGGCAAACATGTCGCCTTGTTTACCGACTCAGGTATTCTGTGGATTGGTTCTTCAGATTTCAAGAACAAATACTGCGAGATTGACACCGGATTTATCAAGCAACCTAAAGAATTAGTGTGGTGAGTTTAATAAGATTTAATATATAAATAAGTTATAATATATTTTTTTAACTACGTTATTTCTTGTGAAAGTCCCTTTTCGAAGTTGTTCTAAGCTGGAAACGATAATCTACCTTGTAATAAGTAGTTTGTGCCAAGTATACAAATCTCGAATATTAAGCCAGATGACGGTTACACAAGTTTTGTTGCCGAACAATATTTCTGCAGTTAAGAAAGGATTAATGACATATTTTTAGTACATGAATTACAAGCGTGACGTCATTCACGTTCATGTAATCATTCGGTGTTTCCATCAATTTTAAGGTTTTTACGCTTTTATTTGCTAAGAATCTTAACAATTACATTTTTTTAAAATAAATTGCAGTACTTTCTCGGATTTCTAAAACCTCCATATTATCCAAAGAAATTTTTTCTCCCATACTTTGAATTGAGCATTACATTTGTCACAGTTGTGTGTTCGGTTAAGATTTAGTCTGTATTGAACAGATTTATATCTTATATTTGTATGTATTTATATCTTATGATATATATGATATCTATTACAAATGTGGATCTTGGAACTATTTCTTTTTATTTATATAGGTGCGGCTCACAAGCCATAGTTAGCCACTGGGACGACATGCTATGCCTCTACGGGTTTAACGACACTTCAACGTTGTACACATACGACGGGCCCTTTCACATCATTCCAGAAATAGACTGCGTGCGAATCATATCGGAAATGACGCATGAACTGATCCAGAAAGTTCCTGTGGTAGTCGAGAAGATATTCAAATTAAATAGCACTGCTCCTGGGTCATATTTGTTGGAAGCTTCTAAACAGTTCCAGGTTTGTTGCAATAATAATAATAATGTATTTCCTTGAAAATTTGTTATAAATTATATTATAAGTGTCATAGTTATAGTTATATTACAAATGTCAAGTGTTCAGTCAGCTTTTTAGGTTTTTATATTTAATTTTATAATCTCATTCATTACAGTCACTCACACATTCTATTTTAAATTTACATTTGACCACCAAATGTTAAGTGTTTTATGCAATTTACGTAAATCTAGATATAGATTTCTCCTACAATCGTATCCCACAACTTTGTAATATTCATGTGTTATTGTTATGGGTAGTATTAACTGTGTAATTTGAAAATCATGAAATAATAAAAATAATAAAAAAGTGTGTGTGTACTTATGTACACGCGTTAGAAGTTATACCTACTTCTTTGGCATAATAAGATAAAAATCTTTTTAAAACAATAGAAAAAGGTATTTAATACATTGAAAGTTTTATTATAACGCATTATCTAGTTAAATAACTATAATGTTGTCTATAGCTAACTTCAGGGTGTCGGTTTTTCGTGACGGTGTGCGCGCGCATCCTAAAAGTTTACTCTCATCATTTTTCCCTAACGCGCCAAAAGAAGTATAACTTCAATAATAATAATAATTAAGGATTATAAACTTGAATCTCATTTCAATTAAATTCAACGATTCAAATAACAAAACATCTTTAAAGCAGTGTCCTGTAAAATTTGCATTACAACCATACTGTAATACTTATTATTACAATTGAATACGCATTTCTATTTCAGAAACGCAGCCATACTGCAGACGAGTACATCCGGCTAGTGAAGCCAGACCTGCCCAACGCGGTGCAGGACTGCATCAACGCGGCCGCCTACGAGTTCGACACGGACGTTCAGAAGATGCTGATCCGAGCTGCGCAGTTCGGCAAGGGGTTCATCATGGACCCCGTGCTCACCGACCACTACGTCAACACCTGCAGGTGGCTGCGGGTCCTCAACGCGGTCAGGGACCCGCGGGTTGCTATACCCTTGACCTTCTTACAGTATCCTTTTAAAATATTCGGAAATCTAGGTTCTGCTAGCCGAAAAAATCTATATGGAAGCAATGTATTTTATTTCGGAAAAAGCGTGTGGATGACAGTAGTATAATTCATATAGGTATCCACCCGATAATCACACACCCTTCTAGATAGTAGTATCTATCTCAAATAGAACAGTGGTACTGCCTGATTTTGAATATTGTTGTTTATGGTATGCAAAGACCATCAGACCAAGACCATATTTCATATAAAAAAATTACTATATACATTTTCATATATGTTTGACACATTCATATATGTTTTATACATATTATGTCATACTACATATACATATAAAATTGCAAATTTTTGTGGCAACATAAAACTGCAACCATTCTAATTATTATTTTCATTCAGATTGTTTAAATTACTTTATCAGTGACTTTTATAAAATAAAGCACAGTTCTGTCACAAAATAAAAGCAATAATATTCCTTCACCCCATAATATTAGAGTTCAAAATCTAGGGGAAAGGATACTTCTGGACAGACTAATCTGGCGTCGCCTGCATTGTTTGGCGGGGCACATCGCTTCGTATCTCCAGTTGAAAGATGGACAGACAAGAGTGCTTTCACATTGGGCGTGCTATAAGGTATAAGGACTTTTATTTTCGTGAACATTTAGATCAACGTGCTTTGAAATTTTCTTTTTAATTGACATCTAATTTCCTTATTTATCCAAGAAATAAAATCGACAATTTTGTCCAATATTAATATAATATGAGATTGAAAGAAAATTAATGTTAAATCAATAAATATTTTAGGACAACTCACACACACAGCCATCTGATCTTAAACTAGGCGAGTATATACTTCTATATAGGCCTGTATTATAGTTGGTTACTATAGTAGTGTTTTTATGAAAATGTCTTGCATATTTCATACAGATAGTGTCGCACGCGCACAGCTTGTTTTGTCTAAATAACAGCAAATGTACATACATTTCAGGTGACGCAACCACACTTGGACAACGAGAGCGTGGCGAGGGAGATCGGTGAGAAGCTGCGCAACATTCCTGGCATATCTTATTCTACGATTGCCATGAAAGCCGCCGAGAAAGGGCGGAAGGTGCTGGCTATCAAGGTTAGACTCTCTTTTTTTTTCTTTAATAATAATAATAATAAAATCTTACTCTTACTGGTAATTTAATACAGTCCTCTTACTTACGGCATATTAGATTCTCGAAATATGCGACGTAAATCAAAACGACGTAAGTCGAGACATATTTTTTCATATTACATGTAAAACTCAGGGTTAGACGCGCGACATGTGAATTCTCCTATGCCGGAAATCGAAATAACGTAAGTCGAGGACTGCCTGTACAGAGATAAACTAAATTACATTTAGAAAATTAATAATTTTCTGACTCTTATAAACTCTTACTAAACGTAACTCTCTATATGCATTTGTACTGTGCATTCTAAAGCTGAGGCTACATTGTATGTCAAATATCATAAGCAATCTTTTATTTTTATACGCGGATGCCCCCAGGATCAGAGACCCGGGACGCATGACGTCTTCCCTCACCCTCCCTCCCTGCTCCCCCCGTTAGTCTGCCGCTGCTAAAAAGACAAGTTTACCAATTGCAAAATGGTGTTAGGATGATTATTGAGTAGTCTAAAAATGTCAATTTCTCACTGAATATCAGTTAGCTTAGTTGTTGTATTGTAAATAGTATTTGCTAAATACATACATATATATGTACAGGTATTACAATAATATATATACAGGTATTAAACCAATTTAAACTATTTAAGCCATGTGTTACGCCCGTGTCATCGCCTAATTTTTGTCGAGCTCGCGCTTGTATAGTTACATAGTTCGGCTCTCCTAGTCACATCACAATTCGCTGTATACTGTAACCTCAGTACAGGCTAAGCAGGACCAATATAACTATTTAATATTTATTTTAGTATACTAATCTATCACTATTAAGAATGTGAAAACATCACATGTGTGTTGATAAATCCCCAGATTCTCGAATATGAAACCCGTAGCAAGCTCCAAGTACCATTGCTCCTCACGTTGGGCGAAGGGCCCACGGCTTTACTAAAAGCGACGGCGAGCGGCGACACTGATTTGGTGTATGTCGTGCTGCTACATTTGAAAGAGAAGATGGGGAAACATGAGTTTGAGGTGAGTTGCACGAGATCAAATGCAAGCTAGGATTAGTATTTTTTTTTTATTGAATAAAAGTAGGAAACGAGCGTGCGGGCCACACAACACAAGTGGTCATTTAAACCCATGGACATCCACTTGCAACTTCAGGCAGTACCTTAATCCTACCTAAGGTCGCAAATAGATGCGTTGCTACTTCTTAGGACTAAGGCGACCTATGCCTCGTATTTAGTGAACTCCGGCACGCCCTCCTTCCGAAACACAATAAATTGCTTTACGGAACAATTGGGTGTGGCGGTGGTACCTAATTCCCAAGCAGCCTACGCATCAAATTTTTTTCTCCACATACATGTAAACTCAAAAATGTTAGTAATTAACTACCTATTGTAATCAAGTGTAACAAAGAAGTTATGCCGAAAATCTTTGAATGCTTAGAAAATTTTCCACATAACATTATCCCATTAAAAAAATATTTACACTGTTAATACATTATTTTCTATGATCATGGATTAACCATTAAGTATAGTATATATAAACTAATGATAAGTTTGTCAACTAAACCGAACATAGTCGTGCGTCTTGGGACCTTCCAACGCGTGCGTTGCGTCAATGATATATCTACGAGTATAATAATGTATGACAGAATTGTTCCTCTTGTTTTGAAAACAGATCGGCGACAACATATGTATATTTTATATTTATAAACATATGTTTATACAATTAGGGTAACTGTTTTTTATAATTTAAACCGTAAACGATTCAACCCAAAACATTGACTCGTATGAAAATAATTATAACCATCGTTACAAGATTTTATTGGGCACGAACGTTACCATGAATATTTCAAATATAAAGATCTTTTTTATGACTGATATTTACTAAAAAAAACCGTTCCACAAAATAACCCCATTGTCTATAAATAATTATATCTCAACTTCATTTAGATTATCCTTTTTTTAGCGCCGATGCTGCTAAAGTAATTTGAAAAGTCTAGTCCTACGAGGATAACGTGCTAAATTAACGCGCCAGGAATTCGTTGAAACTCGGCAACTTTTCCTAATTGGAAAGAAAAGCTTGGTCAGAAAAGTGTCCGTCAATACGGTATTTAATCTCCTGGGAAACTAAATTTTATATGAGGGAGCTTTCTCTTTATATATATGTTTTTTTCGTCTATATTTTAGTTATGAAATGAGAGCTTTAGTCAGTTCGACACGAGAAATCAAAACAGATAAAGATTATATTAACTTTGAATTTTTATAATACATATAGGCAATAGCCGTGTTTGTGATTTAATTCATTCCTATCCATTCAAGAGTCCGATTAATTACTGTTAAGGAGTAGAATATATCGTAATGATAAATATCGCTATATAAGTCACAACAATGTTTAATAGTGGCGCATTACTTATTTTTATTAAAATAAAATTTGACATGACAGCGTAAAAAAATTGATTTCCACTCGAAATATAAACGAGGCTATTTCAAAAAAGGAGAGAGTAGATTTCAAATAATCTTTAATTATGTGTAAGGTAGAAGATAGGGAACAATCTATCCCATCACAGTATGAATAGATGTATTTTATTATATCTTAATTACTTCTAGCAAACAATTTAGTAGCCGGTAAGTTACAAATTCTGTACTCTAAATATCTAACACACACTGTGAGATTTATTTAATTTGAAAAATAACAGGAAATTTTAATAAAAAATTTGAAGAACAGGAGAAAAGTAAATTAAAACATGTAATTTACTGTAAAACCAGAATATCTGGCATCACTGTGCGTGTTCTACACGCCCTCATGCTAGCTTTCCACCAAACAAGGACACTATGCGGACTAATGAGAGGAACCGAGCAATTAGGCACGAACGGTTTGTTTGTAAAAGTTGGCTCAATGATGTAAACGTTATTTTGCGTCATTCCGCCAACTTTTTGCTTAATGAACTGCTTGTAGTATTTTTCGTAGCTTTTGGACAGTGTTTTTCGTTTTTAGAATTCCATATAAATATCAAATACACCGTTTTTCATTCGAACGGTCAAGAATCGGAACTGTAAAACATCAGTTAGCTCTCTATAAAATGTGATCTAAAAAGTTGTTACAAATTTAATTCAGAGTTTAAACAAAGTAGGAAACAAGAACTGGATCTTACCTTCGCTCATGAAGTAAGGTATTCGAAATCGTCCCGATAGCACCCGATCCCGTAGCGATTGAAGCGTGGAACCGTCGAATGGTAGTGCACCACACACCAGCACGTATAACACTACCCCGAGGCTCTGCGAAAAAGATTTTACACATTATTTATAATAATATTAAGCCTTTAATCTACCCTGATACTTCTGTAAGTTAAAGAAGACAGTCAATAAAAAAATTTTGAGGCTCTATTATGCACGTATAATACAAAAGGTACTGGACAGAATTCGGTGAAATCTACCCGTGAACATGAAGTTTATTTCGAATATCGTGGTTTATATCGAGTACATGTATGACCAACCCGCACTTGACCAGCGTGGTGGACTGTGGCCTAAATATTCTCATTCGAGAGGAGACCCGTGCCCAGCAGTGGGATTATGATGGGAATTTAACATTTATAACATATCTATGTTAAATTCATACCACTGTTCGTCTACATTATACAAAATTAAAATAATATCAATAAAAGAAAGCGGTAATTGTTCAACGAGTAATCAGTGAGAATATCTGGGCCTGAGCGATGTCAATGAATGCCAGCGGATCTCTAGCGGATACAGCGATGTTACTATTGCTTTACGTATAAAGGTTTTATTAAATCCTAAAGGAACTAAATGTGACAGAGGTCGTCCTGTTCAAATATCGTTGACGAAGGGTGGACATAAAATATTAATAACGTCAGTGATATGGTACTGAAAAATACTACGCCAACGATACGTACCTACGTAAGCATTTCAACCAAATCTGACACTTAATTAAATTTTATACCCAACCTGATGTTATTTATGCTGGATTGGAAATCATAAAAAATATTTATTTCGCTGAATTTAGCGAGCGTGCGTCAAAACGTTCATCACACTGAGTAAATTAACGCTTTAAAAAATAATATTGAGTTCACGAAATGTAGGCATTACGTCCACAATATCTATTTTCGTATAGCGGACCTTAACTTTATTATAACCAACATTCAAATTAAAAGTTATTTCGGCCTCAGAGCAATATTAGGTCATCTAAAAACCCCTTGTGACCTGACATTTCAATCTCACTATGCCTTACGTCATAAAATACTAGATAGTTTCTGAAGGGTAGATATTAACGTTTTACTGTCCAACGCCATGTATCCATAACTAATCATTCACTTTTGGTATTCAATACATCTATTTGACACCGTCAATCGCGACGCAAAGATGGATTATGTTTGCACGACGTTAATATTGTAGTAACCTTATCTGATAGGCCATATATGTATGTAGGTAAGTGAAAATGGTTAAGTGTACCCATATGTCGATCTCTGGCCCCGTGTATCTCTTCCCTTCGAAGACTTCGGGGGCGGCGTATGGAGGGGATCCACACCACGTGGCCAGGAGTTCGCCCGTTGCGTAGTAGTTACTGAACCCGAAGTCCGCGATCTTGATATTCATGTTCGCATCCAAAAGTAAGTTTTCTGCCTAAATGAGAGAAATAGGAGATCAACAAAGAGCCCATAAATCCATCCGATGCAAAGGCTGAGAAGATTCAAGATTTAAATTGAACTCGTAGTTTAGATACGTGTTACTTATATCACGTTGGATCAAAATTTGTATCGGTTCAGGTATAATAAATTTAATAAATGAAAATATTCTATTCAATATTTACCTTTAGATCTCTATGAACGATCCGCCTTTCGTGGCAATACTCAACAGCTGATAGGATTTGCCAAAATTTCCGACGCGCTGCTTGTTCTGCCATCCGACCGAACCTCGCGATATAATCTATAACAAGACAAAATAAGAGTACCTAATAATAAAAAAACTTTTGAAATAACGATTTTCTAATTATCAGGAATGATTGAAGAAAGTAGAGTAACTATGCAGAAAAAAAATTAAATATCACTTGGTAACCATTACATCTGTTTAATGGTATACCCGGCGGGGCAGAAGTTTTAATGAAGGGAAAAAATATTTATTTATTTATCTTTGTGTCCATGGTACCCACAACATAGGGAATCCTAGTGTGGAACTACGAGTGTGAAGCGTTATTGTCTTATCTTCTCTTCAGAGAAAAAAATATCGTCAGGAAAAGTGCATGTTAGTTGTTTAACGTTCTCGAATATCATGTGAAAATCTTCAACCCGCCTCTGCAGGACTAATGCTTAACTCTTCTCATCATGTCAGGAAACTTGTTTCTAGGAATAATCGATATGACAATGAACTGTTTTGAAAACTTTTGTACAAAAAGCCACCTCATTGGCTTATAAAAAATTTGAGGTACGTAACCCCGTTTTTGTCGTCATTCGCTATAAGCTATAGGCGCAAGTTTTTAGGTCACCACATAGGCTAAGCCTAAAAAGTAAAGAGCAAGAATGTTCGTATGAGCAGCCATTTCATTGAGATGTATCTGGGATACTCGGAGCACAGATCCAACACATTTCACGTGGATATTTCATATGCTTTTAGGGCACTCATAACTTTTCGTCTTCTGGGTTCCACCTGCGCTCTGCTCATTTCCCGTGTTGCTTTTATGAGCTACATAAACCGCTGTGTACTTTTATATCTTAGACGTCTTCAATGTTAGGTCCAAATATAATAATACCTACCAGTTACGAGGTAGCAAAATAATTTTTTTGAAGAAGTCTTTTAAATATAAATTATTAAACGAATAGTTATTTAATATCAATTGTCGAAATCGCATATACTAAGAATGAAATGAAAAGTGTAGTGTGTATGGCTTGGGAATTTGAGAAACTACTCTCAGTAATTTGAATTTTGGTTTTAGTAATAAAATTTAAACGGACCATAGTTTACCACGCTGAACCAGTGAATAAACTTTAAATGTAGTTTAGAGAATGACGTGGCTTTCTTGCTATGTTTTTATTCACCGAAGAGTGAAGCATAATTTTTATTTTCATATATGCACGATGAAAAATATGGTGCTAAAATTAGCGTTCTAATTGGTCTGTAGAGGACCGCCACGAATCCAAATTGTGAGATAATAGAATCCCAATCTTCAATTTCTCAATTTGTATATTGTTGGATATTGGATAGTAAACTCGGTAGAAGCTAGCGAGCGAGGCCATGTCCCTTTGCAGGCTCAGGAATTATCCTTCATCAGGAATTGAGTGCTCCCCGTCTCCCCTTCATAGACCACCTATGCCTTGTAAAGCAGCGAAAGTTGCCCCGCAGTAAAGTACCGCTTCAGTATGTTCAGAAGCCTCCTTACGTCAGTTTAGCTTTGTTTTCCAAATGTTTAGGATACTGCACATTACTGATAATGTTAACTCCCAAATCTCTGACACTTTTACCAAATGGGAGCGCAATACCCTGGAACTTCTGTGACGAGTGGTGTTTTAAAAATACATATATTAATACACCTAATTATGTAAGTTTACATAAAAATAAAAGAAACACTAGTGTTCATAGTACATTGTTTACTTATCGGAGCCACATCCGAAGTACACCATATTTTTAAAGACTCAATAACTATCTAGAATCTAGACACTCATTTATCTTCAGTACCACGAAAGTATTACTAATTTACGTAACCAAATAAGTAATACGAGTAGTCGCATACGTAGTCACGTAATTTACTGTGATTGGAGTAGGAAGAAGTGGATTTTCCAAAAGGGTAAAAAAGAGGATGTCTGCCGTGTGCCAATAGCTACGAATAACTTCACCGTCCTGCCGTAAAACCTTTGATGTTACGGTTTGCGGTCACGTTCACTCGTTTACGTAATCATCGCAAACGTCAAATGATTTCATCGTCGCCGTCTCAACCTGTTAGAAAGTCCTTCATATACCTGTCTCTGCAACACGATAAGGCCTGATTCAATTTCATACTTTTCCCTTTCGTGTCCTATTTCATTTTATTGAGTTATATTATTATATTTTTTCTTCATAATCGCATAGGATTCATATAGAAACCTTGATCGATTCTTACTCTAATTCAAGAGTACTTATGAATAGATTTTCATTAACAATTCAATGTGTTCAAACATACGGTAAGCTGTTTTTATTGTGGTCATAAAGTAATCATAAAAGTGTGTTGAAATTAAGGTCACGAATAATTTGACACATCCAAACCTTTCAATAACGAGGGTCCATTCTTAAACTGTCAAAGAGGACATAAAAAAACTTTCTATTAGCTTTTAGGACTATTTTAAACCTTATCAAATTAATCCTTTATCAGGTCCCATAGTATCGAGAAGAGCTTGCTCAAAAATCTTCTCAAATACAGAAACTATTATAGCAACTAACTTAAATTAAACGTTTCCTTTATACATAGAAAACGTTGAATATTTGGATGCACCTGCTAATAAAATTCTATCTCAAAACTCTGAGCTAATAATAAACATGACGCAAACTGCACTTGATTGCAAATTTAACACATACCTATCAATAGCTACATAAGAAAAAAATTTATATACATATTGCGAAATTCAGCTCTCGATCAAAAAACATCTCGATTTATTACAAGTAAAGTGTAGTACCTCATTTCATCGATCACTGATTGAATTTTGATATACGTGGCAAACACGACGAGCAACCGCAAGGGAGCTTATCGAGTATCGCATAAGTGAGTTAATACTATTTACTCCCGACTTTACTGCCTGCTTACGTAAATACTCGTTCCATTCTACGGCAGGAAATTTGTTTTTTCAGAGACGTTTTTTAGTAAGTAGAAAAGAACAGTACAGCGTTTCTCGGGTAAAACACAATCGTGTTATATAAGATTTGGTTTTATACCAATATATTTTATACCAAATTGTCATAAATTTATCACAAATAGCATCAGATAAAGAAATAGCAACAAAAATATAGCTGCCAACAATTTGAGTCTGAGCTCGACGGTACTACCGGACATTTTCGAGTTAGTCCATTCGACTCATTAATTTCTAAGTCAGGAATGACATCAGTGCAGGTGTACAAGTGCATTATTCATCAGTTACATAGTCTGACGTCGTAGGTAATATGTTAGCAACAGACTATGTAAAATTGTGTAATATTATAAAAACATTAATTATTTAAACAGCTTCACGAAGGTTATACTAGTTTTTAACTGGTACTTTGATCTTCCATGTTTAAATAAGATATCAAATCTCTACGACATACTTCTACCTAAATTAAAAGTAACTGACTATGACACGTCTCGATCTAGTTGACAAAATTGAGGAGGAAATCTATTTAAAGGACGGATCTGCACTAGCGAATACGTTTTGAATACTGAAAAGGTCTCTGAACGAATTTAGTTTCCAATTCCGCATCTAACATTATGTGAAACATCGCAGGTACTCTTCTCGTAAACCCTTTGAGCTAAAATTAAAACATTTTATTATGAGTATTCTTGTTATGAAAATATTTACCGTGCTATGCCTTTATAGAATAAATTTCTCTCGTCATATTCTCTTTTATTAACAAAGGCGTATACATAATAACTTTAATATTAATATTAGGAAGTACTTAGAAGATACCTAAGTACCAGAAAATTACGGTAGGATGTTGGGTACACCCAATATTAATAAATTAATATATTTTCCGCACCAATTATTGATAACTGTCTATTTAAGTATTTCAGCAGTTACATTACAATTTTATACAACCATAGTTATAGCAATACGTGGCTACTTCGTGCAAACAATATTGTAACATTCTCTATAATAACACTGTACAAAATATTCTCTTAAAAAAGAGGCTGGTACGCCAATTGCTTTTCTGTCGCATGTTGTCAGCTGTGCGCAGAATTGCTTCCCTCCAACCCCTCCAAACGACCCGAGCGAATCGGGCCTAGTGACGTCACTGCAACCCCGCTTACGTCATAAACCAGGCGACCCACAACTCATGGACGTCCTTAATCGATTTCGAGGTTACATACCTTGTTGGTTGACGTTCAAATTAACGGCACAGTTTGTTTTAGACGTACACTGGAATTATGCAGCAATGCCTAAACAAATTTATTTGTTTATCTATCCTCTCAATAGGTTCGGAAAAAAACTATATTGATTGCAAAATGTATTTTAGTACTAAAATCTACAAGAATTATTCGTAGTTAGCAGTTATTTAACATAAATAAATTAAAACAAATTGTTTTATTCATTACAAGATACATTATACATATACACTAATGTGACTAATTGAAAATTAAATAAATTATTTAGTTCAAACTCTGGGCACTATTTGAAAATCAGATATACATTATATATCATAATGAATATACGCCAAATACACGCAGATAAAAAAAGATATTTTCATCTGCCGATATCGTTAGATTTTTCCACGAATCCCTTATTATTGAATGAATAATACCTTCTGATGATTTTATTTTTAGCGTCTGAGAAATGTCATATCACAAAGGATGTCTTAATTAATATGTTTAGCAAGTAAATATAGCAATATAAGCACATAACTCGAGTAATAGTCGATAGCGTAGGTGTAGCAATTTTATTATGGATAAATAAGAAACTAACTAGGTA
This sequence comes from Tiana niger, assembly GCA_018249895.1. Lineage (NCBI taxonomy): Eukaryota > Metazoa > Arthropoda > Insecta > Lepidoptera > Hesperiidae > Tiana > Tiana niger. The sequence goes on from DWNH01000227.1 coordinate 15,185, forward strand.
CCTACTCATATTTTCAAAAATAGAACCTAATTCAATGTAGACGATTAACATCTGTACATAAACTAACCTTTTCAATATCAATTTAAATTGTCTTCAGTATAAGTATGTATTGTATGAACTTTTTAATAGAGGTTTTGGAAAAACACTATGTTATGTGTACATGTATACAAATCTATCATCATCGACCCATCATTTTCCCACTGCTGGGCACGGGTCTCATATCGGGTAAGAATTATTAAGGCCATAGTCCACCATGCTGCCAAATGCGGGTTAGTGGATTATATGGTCTGGTCACTATAAACACTATAAATGTATACAAAACTTGAAGTCACAATAATACCAAAGTTAGTTATGATAAAATATTCAAAAATAACAACTGGGTATTACCAAAATGTTGTACCTACACATTATTGTTGGAAGTACAACAGGGTTGTAACGAGGGTCGGCCTGCCGCAGACAGACAATTAATTATCTTTTTTCAACATCCAGATCAGTAGGGCGATGAGATACAAGAGACTTTTAAGTTAATTTCACTGTCCCAAACACTACATTGTTTACAACTACAGTTCCGAACCGGAGTACACTAAATACGAGGCGACCATCTTAGTCCTTAGAAGTAGCAATGCATCTATTCGCGATCTCAGGTAGGACTAAGGTACTGCCTGAAGTTGCAAGTGGATGTCCATGGGTTGCAGTGACCACTTAACAACAGATGGCGTGCACGCTCGTTTGCTACTTTTATACAATAACAACAAATAAAAAAAACAACTAATCTTCAAAATCAACTTTTGTAATACGAAAAGGTCGCCTCTGTAAATTTGTTTTATAATTCTTATGAGAATAAAGATTTCTCAAACCTCAGGTTGTGGTCATGTGATGAAGTGAAGCTATTATTACGTCTTTCCTAAAATTGGTTCTCAAGACGGTTAAAGCTGCCAGGCTACATTTGACCCTAATTAGTTGATACTTTGGTTTTATTTGAGGTTAGAGTTTGACCTCTACAGCTCCAGTGAGCACTTAATACATAAGTGCATAATGCTCGTTTGCTGCGTATTAATACTGACTGATATATCTTCTCTAAAGTTAAGCTATTGAAACTAAAAACAGTAGGTGTAAAATTATCTTTAACCATTTTGGAATTCCGCCTCTAATTAAAAGAGGATGAATGTTTGATTATAATATCGTAATTTACAAATAACAAGAATGGAGAACCATATATAGCGAACAGCCTTTTTTATAATCTTCAATGATTTTATTAAGACAAGTATTAACTAGAAGCGAAATATTCTTAGATATTAAATTGATACATAGACTTTTAATCGAAGACCTTCTATCGTCCGTCCAGCACATAATTAGAGTGTAACGTAACTCAATATAATGACATGGCATACTCTGTCGCGAATAGGTATGTAGGTCCAATGTTAAGTAGGTGTCTTATCTCTGTTAAGTACGATAATATTACTTTTACGAAATAATTACGAGTAACAAGAAATTGTGTAATATCCAATAAACACGCTGATTTTGTGTTACGAAAAAATTATCTTTAGGTTTACACGTAATATGATAAAATTAGTGAAAATAAATTATTGTTTTGTTATTTGGTTTAAGAAATACGAAAATATAACAATGTCGACCCAAAAAATTGTCTTATTATAGGTTTTGTCTTTCAGAGTTATTAAACACATTTAGGGCCTGGAACTTTAGCATCTATGCTTTTGTTAAATGGTAAAGCCGACGGGAATGCACAATGCAAATTACAAAACCGAGATACATATACATATGTACATACAGATATATACATATATAGATTACATATAGATACGAGTTACATATAGATATGCCTTAGGATTTTTTTGCGAACGTTCATGTAGGATTGGATTCATTTTGCACTTTAAACATGACCCCACCAACTTAGATCTCAGGCGTGGCAACGAATCTACATATTAAGTATTATATTAAGTACGGCTACAGGATGCGGTACTATCTGTATGAGGTTGAATACTAATGTTGAATACTCTGTATGAGTTGCAGAGAGATTGAGTTTTTATAATTACCATTTGGGGCCATCCGTAAATTACGTCACACGTTAAGGG
>DWNH01000228.1:0-17275 GCA_018249895.1 Tiana niger
GGTACCTTAGTCGTACCTGAAATCGCTAATAGATGTGTTGCTACTTCTGAGGACTAAGATGGTCGCCTCGTGTTTAGTGAACTCCGGCATTCACACTCTCTATCCGAAACACAATAAATTGCTTCACGGTAGATCTGGTTGTGGCAGTAGTACTGCCCCGGGCGGCAGCCCACTACCTAGTAAAAGTACAAATTCTAAAGCTGATTAGATATATTTACGCTAGTCAAAATAATAGATTTTTCTGTTTATTTACCTGATTACAGCAAATAATTGAAATATATAAAATGATTAGTTATGATTATTATAAAAATAATATATATATCTTGGGACAACTCACACACAGTCATTTGATCCCAAAATTAAGCAGAGCCTATGCTATGGTAGACCAGACAACTGATAAACATACATATATTTTTTTAAAAAGGGTCATCAAATTGCACCCGCGCGAAGCCGGGGCGGGTCGCTAATGATTGGATACTTGATAGCTAGTAATGTAAAACACATTTTCTATAACTAGAGTTTTTGACGTTGTTTTCCAGTCCCTATTTATTTTTATGATATTTACTTATTTTATATAAATAAATAAATAAATACATATAATATACATATAATAAAATATAATTATCTGTAATCAGTGTCTAATAATTCTAATTTTAATTTTGTAAAAAAATCACAGTCGTTATTTCGTATTCGACTTTATTTTGGTAATTTATTTCTTGGCTCTGAACCAAGATTGAAATTTTTTTATAAAAATACTGCGTGATTTAAAAATACAGATAACATATTCTATGCCTTTACTTTTTATAATGGAATGTATATTTTAGTTTTTCAGCTGTTGTAGTAAAATGAAAATGTGCTCCTTATGTTTAAGATTTGTTAATTATATTGTTTAAAATAATTGTAAGATTTTTAGAAATCTTTGTGTACACGTCACACGAATTTCTGCCGTGAAACTATTATATATATGTTATTGGAATGAAAAGCATTGTTTCCTGTAAGCTTTAGATACGAATGAAGCTCGGATTTTAATGTATCTATGCACATACTACTTCAGTACTATTCGAAGTTATAATAATAATACTTCACACTCATAGCCCCACACTAGGATTCCGTGTGTCATGGATACCATAGACACACACAAACACAATTAATCTAACATCCTGACCGGTAACAGAAATGTAATTTCATCATCTAAACTTCGGCCCCGCTGGGAATCGAACCCAAGACCCTTCGTCTACTAATGGTGGACTACTAACGACTACACCACACGGATCGTCGAAGTTGAATGTAAATGGTGTTACGGTGGAGTTAAAGTGACCACATTAAATCGGGATCTCTATTTGAATATTAGAAAAAGTATTTAATTTTAAAATTTTGCTCCACTAGAATATCAGGACAGTAAATACTAGAACGTTATTTTTTAACACCTACCAAACAGGCAGTTTAATGGTGACCATCGCTATCATCGTGCCATTGTTTCAATCGAATTTGTTTTATGTATTCATATTATAACATTAAAACTTATCTTTGGTTGTTCAAAACAGACTATTTACAAACTTGAAGCGTTGAATTGATACTGCTTGTCTCCGTCAGATAAAAGTCATTAATCATATTTTATCGTAGACCCACCACACCCTCTCCATCTCAGGAACGGTCTCGATATCGTTATTCAATTAAATTCGTAAGCAAATGTAAGCATAATTCGATATATTATTTAGAAAGAAAAATTTATTTCGTCAAAATAAAGTTAAGCAACATTTAAATTTAACAAATTAATTATATAACTTAAAAACTAAAGTCATTCATCCAAAGAAAAAACATCTTTAAAGCTCTGTCTTGTAAAATTTACATTATAAATATACGATTAGGTATATACGTAGGACCCATCGATATATAGAACATATTTAGATGTACCTATTTGTAAACAATGTTTAAAGTAGATTTTTGATACGAACATATACGAACACATTTTGTTTAGATGTTAGTCTTGAAAGTACTACATATAATTGTCCATATGAAAAACTCATTTTTGATGATTTTGAATCTTTGATTCTAAAATATTACTGATAATGATTTGCTATAAACAACAAATTGTATCTACATTAAATGGACGACCGACAGAAGTTCCCTCAGAATACTTTAGCAGGCCACCAAAAGGTTCGGCTCCCAATCAGGTCAATTGCTCACCAATTCTCCAAAATTCCTTAATTATTTTCAAAAGAAATATTATTATGGAATTTATAGTTGTAATTTTAGGTCTTATAGGATTGTTAGGTTATGTTCAGTCATAACCCAGTTTTCCTGACGATAAAAAAAAAAAAAAAAAAAACCAATCTTCTATAAAGCTATAACAGTCGTTATATCAACATTGAAAGTATTATTTACTGAAACACATGAATATGCTGAATAGTGATGATAACAGCTGGTCGGTTTCAGTTTAATGAGACAATAAACCAAAGAAAACCTACGAACTATACCTACTGAAGATATTTAAACCGACTTCGACATTGAATACAAAATGAGGGTTACATTTTATACACACCACTAATGATACACTGTTGCTTTTAATATCGAGATTTTATCGATGACAAAGGAGTAGATAAAAATGAAATTTCTGTTCTGTTCTGTTTCTTGAGGAAAATTAAAGTGGAGAAAAAAAGTTTTGACCGTTCGACCACAAACAATATTATTGTAAATTAAACCTGTATAAAACGAATATTTTGTATATATAATTTTTTTATTGAATTAAAAGTAGGCACAGGCATGCAGGCCACGTGGTGTTTTGTGGTCACTGCAAACCATGAACCTCCACTTTCAATTTAAGGCTGTACCTTATTCCGATAAGTAATGGCAGAACAACGAGAAAACCCTCTCACGCGGATGCATTTACCGCGATGGTGAAATCTGTGCCGCTCCTTTCGACACTCCTTGCAAATGTGGGCAAGGCAAGAGCCATATTATTGAAGCCAGGCTATGGGTTTCACATTGCAACTGTAAAGTGTCTCAAAAGGGACTCTACTTGTTGGAACAGTACATCACGCAAGACCAATAAATAACCGGGTCCAACAACATCAGTATTATAGTATACAGTATAATTGCTGATTGATATTATTATCACACAACAAATAATAATGGTACTAAAAGTAACTCGTTCAAGAAATGACACGTGCACTATAAAAAGAGCAATAAAAACCAGGAAATATATATAGCGTGTCACCCCGGTGGCAATTTTACGAGAGAATTTTACATACAGCGCCAAAAATATATACCTACATACATGATAGCCTAAAAGGAATGGCACATTTGATCTGCTGCCATCAGTTTTATTAATTTAAATGTAGTGGAATGAAATGAAATTTTATTCATTACAATGTGTTTACATACACTTAATGAAAGTCCAAAAAATTTCATCGGCTTTAGGCGCTCTTTCGACAATGTTTTGCTATCTGCGCCTATTCATATAAACTTTATGGCAAATTTCATACCGACAATTTTCACTTCACGTAATAATATGATGTGTCATTTTGAGATTTATCGTCGTGAAAATTTTAGGCAACACCAACGGAGTTCTCATGGATCAATGGTGCAATACCCCGTAAAAATAATGTGTTTTTTGGAAAGCTAAATTAAAATAAAGCAACAGCTAAGTACCGCTTCGTATCACTTTTTTAGTGATATTTTCCGATAATATACTAAATACTATACTTTTATAATATTTACATCATTAAAAAAGGGGTGTAAACTTTACAATATCAATAACCGATAAAGCCAATGATCCAATTCATTTCTAAGTGCTTGTTAAAGTCCCTGTATGTCGTACGACTCATTTTCTTATTACCAGCAAAATAATAAGTCTACAAGGAAAAAGAAATGACGATTTCCTGTGTTATGTCCTGTGGAAAAAGGTCAATAAACGCGTAGTCCGAATACTACCTTATGCGATACAAAACAACTATTAGATTGTCCGATATTTGTAACAATATGTGTATGGGTAAAAAGATAAAATACAGTAGTTCATTAAAAAAAACGTGAAACAATTCATTATGTTTGGGAAGAAACGTTGCCGGAGCACAATACATATGAAACGAGCATCTAAATCCTCAAGAATGGCATCTATGTATGTAGGTTTACAGGTAGCACTATGGTACTGCTTGTTTGGATGTCTATATTTATGGGCTGCAGAGACCACTTAACACCAGGTGACCTGCATTCTTGTCTATATGTACTGTACTTCTTTGCTATAAAAAAAGAAGAAATGACTGGTAACTATCCGATGGAGCGATGTGCTGTTAATAATATCGATAATTATTTAAATTTATAGAATATACCCATAATACATAAGTAAATAGCATGTCTACCTAAACCAAATAGCAGATTTCTCGTAGACCCTCATCAGTTTAATAGAAGATAAAGATATAAGATAGAGCCATATATAAATAAGTTCAATATTATAAAGTTATTATCATTATCAAAAAGAAAGCGAGAAAAAACAATTAATACTATAAATAAATGAATAAACACGCTAATTCAATTTAACAAATTACCAAATCTTTACTTCGCAATACACAATAAAACTTGCAGGTCGCCATAAAACTGTCGCTTGACAATAATAGTATTGGCAATTAGGTCAGTGAAGTTGACAAAAATAGGTTTTCAAAACGTCCACCGGGTATTAATGATTGCTATCGTCGAACTATTTCGCTAATTGCTTTCTCCATTAAGATGCTTTATATGTGAATTTAGCAGTAATAGCGTAGTGGTTGAATTTCTGCTAACTACTCCTGTAGGTCCGGGTTCGATGATCGCACGCACCTCTTATTTTTCGATATTATGTGCTTATTATATATTAATTATCACTTGCTCTTCGGTGAAGGAAAACATCGTAAAGAAACCTGCATGCCTGAGAAATCTTCATAACTTTCTCGAAAGACATGTTAAGTCCACTAAACCACACTTGGTCTGCGTTGCCCAGCTAGGGGACAGTGATGATGACATATGAAACGGGCGTAAAGTAATGGATACGCGTCATCGATCTCAAAGAAATATTTACACAAAATCTCTACAAAATCAGTGCGATAAACGTTAAATCATGGTGCAATGCAAAGCAAGTAACGTAATGATATCTGATATTAAAGGAGTGCCGACTTGTGCTTCTCACTACTCATAAAAACACAAGGACAAACTTCATCCACTTTCTACCATTAGATAACATTATCAGCAGTACCTAGCTAGTTGTCGCCATAAGTTGCCATAACAACGCCTATTAAGTCTCTAGGAAAGATCGCAAAAGAACATTTCTATTTTTACTTCATAATGATTTCCTCTTCCCACATCACCATACGACGGAAGCACACTTCCTTTAACACATAAAGCTTATCCTCAGTTTTTCTATATCATATATTTTCTGTGCCGTATCAAACTGTCTATGAAATAGCAGCCTTGCACGGAAAGCGCCTTATAACTCTCCTACTTTACCTACGTTATGTATTGAATAGACAAGCTGTTTGACCAGACTGGCCTCGTGGTGTAGTGGTTAGCGAACCCGACTGCTAAACGGGAGGTCGTGGGTTCGATCCCCACCCAAAACAAATGTTTGTATGATGAGCACGAATATTTGTTCTGTGTCTGAGTGTACCGCTATCTATATAAGTATGTATTTACAAAAAAAATATTTTTGTATGTTTATCAATTATCTGGTTACCATAGCACAGGCCTAGTTGCCTAATTTGGGAACAGATTACTGTGTGTGAGTTGTCCCAAGATATTTATTTATTTAACTATGTGATCAGAATAGACATGATAAAGGTGTCAGCCGTAAAACGCTATTTCCAAATATAGGGTCCGTAGCCAAAATGGCACTTATTCAATTAAGATCAACGAGGAGATAAAAGTAGAAATCGTATTCTTGAAAAAATTTTACAACTCGTCTCGTGACAGTTTTTAAGCCGATGTATTAGTAACGACTACCATTAAGTATGATATTAAATTTATATGGAATATTATAAAATATTTTTAAAACTTTAATATTTTTTTGTTTCCATTGCTCCCGAACTAAATTATTTTTACATTACATTGATTTGCCAACGCCGTGATACATACACAATGACTTGAATTTCCTAAACATCTGAAAGAAGAACAAAATGTACTTATAACTTGAACGCCTACTCCTTTTACAGATATTTATAACAACACAAGGTAACTCAATGGGTATTCGGTTACAATACACAAAAATACCAAACTCCGCAGAGAAATATTATTATTACTTCGCCAAAACCTTATCTAAAGTCTCAGCTGTATATTGTTTGCCTAAATAAAATACTGTTTTGCGTAAACGTGATCTCTCAAACTTGAGTTCAGAGCACGTTTCAAACACGTGAGTCTTATCTGAGGGTCTACAAAGTTGATTTCTTACACAAATGAATCGGAAAGAAAGACTTCAGTCTGAAAATATTTCAAACAATTAAATGAACACGCACCCTGAATGGTGACAGGTCGCTACGTATAACTTTTTATAAATACAGTGAAAATCCATTATTTTTCATTATTTACTTAGTAAGTTTAGCAGGTAGTAGTTTCCTGCCGCCGGAGGAAATACCACCGCCACACCCATTTCTACCATCAAGCAATTTATTGTTTCCGTGGTTAGACGAAAACACTAACGGAGCGACTTAGTCCAGTCAGGTGTAGCAACACATCTATTTACGATACCCAGCGATTCCTGACGAGACGGCCTGCATACTCTTTTACCACGTCTATCCTATAAAAAAGTAAGTTTTACTATAAAGCATAGTTATGTTATACTATCTACATTACTAGATTTATCCCTATAATATCACATGGCAAGAAACGTAAATCATTTTAAAACCTTGTGTGTAAATAACGTACAAGCATTTTTAGCCGCGAAAGAGACCAACTGGTGTTGCGGTACTTTGCGTGTAAATGTAGTAATATATAGTATGTAACACGAAACTTACATTTTAATATTGATGAAACACTGCTATAAATACCGTTTCGGTTATAGATACAAAGGCGTAATCGAAGCGAAGTTACGGTTGATCGATCTGCCCTAAAACGGCTCCTAATAGCTGATGTCAATAAAATTTAATGCGCTGCTGTAATATGTGACGGCGTCGACACGTACGTTCGTGATTGGAAAGCCGTAGAAATATGCGTTACTAAAACTTTTACTGTACCTTTGACGTATATTCTTGATATTATCATCATTATATTATTAATATGTGAAGCGAAGACTTGGAATATGGCGCACATGGAAGTTTGTGAGAATTCCCGTAATTAAAGTTTTATAGAGAACTAATGACCCGCGTCGGCTTCGCACGGGCAATTTGCAATGTGCAATTTAGAAAAAAAAATAGTGAAAATGAAAGAATTCGTTATAATGAGTCAACCGTAATTGATAGATATATGCCACCACCGAGTTTTCTTTACAATTTCAGAAGAACTACATTTCTCTAGTATATAGTTTTTATGTATCTCTTAAAGTTCAGCCTACATAACCCATGTAAATTTATTTTTCGGCGACTTGGTTGCAAAATATTGTTTTTTTTCTACCTATTATTATTATTCCGAGAAAAATTATGTAACAAAAGGTGACATCTGCATTAAAATCAGTTTCGTGGTTTTGAAGTTAGCGGATATACAGACAAACAGACAGACAGGCGAAGCTACTTCACTTTATACTATGGATACATAGATAAGTGCTGTAAGCTAAACGAAGTAATATATGAAGGCGTTGACACGTTCCGTGAGCTTGCAGAAAGTGCTTTCTTCATCTATATTCGTCTAGAAATGATTGGCAGGCACGTGGAGCTATGCTCAGAAGTCTATGATTAACATTTGAAGTTTGATAGACACCGGCATATCTACTGAATGTAAGAGCTGGGATATGTACATTTGTTCTACAAAAATTTATTGCTTGTTATTTGAATTGAAAAATGAAATGAAAATCATTTATTTATAGAGGTATACAATGGTATAGATATGTATGTACGTTTAGAAAGTTCGCCATATTTTACTAATTAAGGTATAAAAGTATTAAATGGTATTATAATAAACCTATGGTAATTGTTACTTAATGATTTAAAATTATTACACAATTTTTTAATAAATTCCTAGTTTTCTGATCTCCAGTAAAAAAAATACTAGTATCTAAAAATAGAAGAAATTTAAATGAGGTTATGGTGCCAGGAAAATAAAGGGTTTAATCTTTCTGATTTTCAGTGATTAAAAATTCTAGTATCTAACAATAGAAGAGTTCGCAAATGTGCTGTATCGTGCAAATGGCCATTTCAATAAACAACAGTGTTGTTTTACTTGGTAATAGCCCAAGTATTCGCCGTTCGCATGAAAATATTTTTACAATTATGCGATATGATAGCTCGACTGCCATTTTAAAGTACTATTCTCTGTCTGCTGCACTTGCATCTTGATTTGGGAATCGAAACCAGGACCTCCCATTTAGCAGTCAGGTTCGCTAACCACTAGACCACGAGGCCAGTTAAATCCTATCTAAGTAATATTAATAGCGTACTTACATAACCTCACTATATTATTTGGTTAAAGTTGAAGTTCAACTTTCAGAGAAAAATATCTGTAATATAGGTAGTTTCCTGTCTGGAAATTTTCTTTTTTCGTTGCTAGAATTTAAGCTGAACCTTTTACCGTAAACCCTCAACAATGCTTTATTGATTCTGAACTATGCGTCAGTGGTAAACACTAAAAAATAAAACTGTATAAAAATTTAATGCCTTTCATATTTTTACTTTTTAAAAATCTGATGACGAAACAAAGGAGGCTTGCAAAAAATAAAACTTATTTAAAAATACTTTAGCAAAGGAATCCTGTCAAAAGCATAGAATGCTAAAGAAATTAATTACGCGTCTCAGTAAGGAAACCATTAAAATATAATAGAATTCTTCAATTGCACACTTTATATAACAGTCCCTACTAATTATTTCTTTTTAAAGCTAATCATTCTATTGTACTCAGTCCCTTTTACAAATGTAAACATTACAAATATCTGAACGAAAACCATATCTTGTCAATATTTAAATTTTGTTTGATATGGGAATTAATTAAAAGGAATTGGAACTGCAAAATAAAAATTAGAGAAACCATAAATGGGTTAGTTTTTCTATTATTTCATGATTAAATGAATCAAAATTCATTCAGAAATTTCGTTTAGCAAATGCGCGCAAATTAACTTAAGTTGTTAAGGTCCAATAAAGTCTAAATTTAATCGAAATCCATTTAGCGGTTTTGGAGCCTGTTCGTGACAAAAAATGCATACAGGTGGACTAATAATTTAACAGATTCATTATGTTTAAGTATCACATAAAGAGGACATTCCATTTAATTACTATGGCAATTTTAATACCACAGACAGACACGTCAACTATATTTATTGGTAATAAATTAGGCATGCCACGAATGGCGTGCCCCCGTGTAATCTCAGTATTGCATGTTAGCCCTTGACCAAATGACCCTTTCCGCAATAATTCTGTCAAGTTCAACTTATTCTCGTTCAACATGTTTTTAAATTGTATAGAAACACTGACTAGGCAGTCTAGGCACTTTACTTTTAGCTTTTCTACTAGAAGTTTAGTAGATTTTGTAATCTGTCGAGTTAAAATCTTATACATATGTATATTACTATTTAACTGGCCTCGTGATCTAGTGGTTAGCGAACCTGACTTCTAAACGGGAGGTCGTGGTTTCGATCCCAGCCAAAACAAATGTTTGTGTGATGAGCACGAATATTTGTTCTGTGTCTGGTGTATTGTTATCTATATACGTATAAGTATGTAAGTACAAAAAAAAATATTTATGTATGTTTATCAGTTATCTGGTTACTATAGCATAGGTCTAGTTGCCTAATTTGGGATCAGATGACCGTGTGTAAGTTGTATCAAGATATTTATTATTATTTAACGTACCTATTTTATTTACGTAATTTAGATTATAATAACACATACCAACTTATTAGAGCATGTAAGGAAAAATTGAAATTGACTGAGGCTCAAGAAACTAGATTAGGGTAGTTGTCTACGAGTAGGCGAACTTTTTTAGTGCCGTTCAGGGAGCTGTTGTTAGGAATATTGAAAAAGAAGATTGGACATAGGCCCGGCTTTATGGTAATCTCGTTATAACATACGACGTGTTTCGCGACCGACTTTGTACAATTTGCGTTTCATGCGATTTAACTTTCTTTCAAAACCTCAAAGTATATTTTATATTCGCAGCTCGCAGTTATACATACACCAATAGTGTAACTGCTGCTAAGTCATTTTTATGATGCATAGACTTCTTTAGTGTATGACAACCGTAGCACAGTATGTGACAGTGAAACGCAACATAAATAAATAAATATCCTGGGACAACTCACACACGGCCATCTGATCCTAAATTAGGCAGAGCCTGTGCTATGGTAACCAGACAACTGATAAACATACATAGGTGTGGCGCTGGTACTTCCCCGTATATATACCACATATAATTGAATATACGGCACCTATAATTGAATGCAGAATGAATCCTATGAATCAAATAAGATTTTTAAATATTAGATGTCCATGGGTTGGACTGGTCATTAGGCCTAATGGTTAGCGAACCTGAATACGTATATAAACCGGAGGTCGTAGATCCGATTCCCACCCAAGATCAATGTTTGTGAAAACACAAATGTTTGTTCTATCTGGGTGTTAAGTTATCGATATAAGTATGTATTTAAAAATATTTATGGTAAGCCGAAATACACCATTAAGCTATCGATGATACAGGCCTAATATGCAATGAGTGAAATCAATGCCACAACGTCGTATTGATTAGCGCAACATATTGTGGGTACAAGGGTAGGTGTTTGGGACTACTCTCCTTGATTAAAGCCTAGTCTGATTTAATAACGAATGCGGTAACGAGCCGGGAGGCGACATTACATTACATTCTGTAATTAGAGGGCATGTTTTATCTGTGATTTTAGCCGTAGCAACTGTGCATTCAGACCACCACTGCATGTTAAGTGGGCAATAGGAATAGCACTTGTTCTCAGCTTTTTTTCACTAGGTGGTAGTTCGCCGCCCCGGGAAGTACCACCGCGAAACTCAAAACTACCGTTAACCAATTTCTTGTGTTTCGGGAGAAGGTGGTTGCAGTTGCAAGATGGTCGATCTTTGTCCTCGAAGAAGACAATGCATCTGTTTACGATCTTAGGTAGGACTAAAGAAGAATTTACATTACTTTTGGATTTTTTTTCTGTTTTTTTCTGTTAATCTCATATGCTATTTTAATTATTCCTGGTCTTAAGGTCTGACTACTACTGACTACTACTGACTACATACTGACCACTACATTTATTAAATGTAGCGTTATTCGTTTTCATGAATCATAGGACGAGGAATTTCCTTGTTCTCTGACTTTTACATTATCGCGGAATTTATTTCTTGCATAAATACCTTCTTAATATGATATACGGGCTTAAGGGTAAATGTCAACAGGTCAAGCGTAACTGAAATTCTAGCAGTTTTGACGGACATATTATTTTTAATATAAACAATAGTACCAGCGCCACACCCAATTCTACCGTAAAGCAATTTATTGTGTTTCGGAAAGACGGTGTGGATGCCGGAGTTCACTAAATACGAGGCACCCATCTTAGTCCTGAAAAGTACCAACGCATTTATTTGCGATTTCAGGTAGGACTAAGGTACTGCCTGAAGTTGCAAGTGTATGTCCATGGGTTGCAGTGACCACTTAACACCAGGTGACCTGCACGCTCGTTTGCTACTTTTCTTAATAAAAAAAAACGAGTAACAAATAAGCATCTACTCGTAGATGCATAAATAATACTGTAGTCTTATCTGAAGTCGTACCTAGATTTGTAATTGCGTTCCGACCCCTGAGGATTGATGGTCAAATCACGTACGTACCTTCAACAACTGCACCCTTGTGATTCGAACGCGGTAATTGCTTTACTTTAGAAATATCTACTCAGTTTGAGTGGATGGTGTGCGAGTCGTGCGAGTGACGTCACCGGACACACTTTGTCAATTTTTCTCGTTAACACGCTTTTATTTAGCTTCTGGACTGGCTTCTTGGTGTAGTGGTTAGCGAACCTGACTCCTAAACTGGAGGTCGTGGTTTGATTCCCACCAGAACAAATGTTTCTGTGATGAGCACGAGTATTTGTTCTGTGTCTAGGTGTATTGGTATCTATATAGGTAAGTGTATGCATTTACAAAATATTTATGTATGTTTATCAGTTGTGTGGTCACCATAGCACAGGCTCTGCCTAATTTGGGATCAGATGGCCGTGTGTGAATTGTGAAAACGATATTTATTATTTATATTTAACTCACTTGTATGTTTGTATGTAACGGAATCTTTAAACGTTAATTTCACTTGAGTATTTTTTATTCTCTAACGGCTGAAATTAATAATCAATCTCGATTCAATTTTTGCTATCAAGATTGATAATTCAATCCATTTTATGGTAAAATCGTGCCAAGAAAGGGCTTTACTTATTACAATATACTATAAAAAAAAAATGGGCGTTGCCATAAAATGGCGGACTACATAATATATGTGTTATCACTTTCACAATTTTCTTTTTTGAATAAGCGTTACGAGTCATGCACTTTTGGATTTTCCAAATTATATGAGTAATTTTATTTTCGAATACAAATACGATTATTTACGTACGCCGAATTCGTCTCTGCTACTTTAGTACCAACATGGCTTAAAAAGTTTACGTAGCTTCTATAGAAAACAATAAATAACATCTAATAAAATAGCTGCTTCTAATCCTCTTTTATATTTAGAATCAGAGAACATCTCCTTAGCTTGTGTTCATTTCTTTATTATTTTTAGAAACATAAAGCAAGTCGCTAGTGTTTGCTCGAGTTTTTTATTACCTTTTATCTATTTACAAGCTGAGCATAAGGGCATTTTTATAAAAACTTTAAAATCAATTTTAAGTGTTTATGGTAAAATTTGTGGTAAAATTAACGGTAAAATGTTCAAATTCAAATTACCCACGACATGAAATTGTAAAGAATTAAAATTTGTTTTAAATATGTCTTTTAGTCATG
The DNA here is from genome assembly GCA_018249895.1 of Tiana niger. Classification (NCBI taxonomy): domain Eukaryota; kingdom Metazoa; phylum Arthropoda; class Insecta; order Lepidoptera; family Hesperiidae; genus Tiana; species Tiana niger. Next base: position 13,104 of record DWNH01000228.1, read on the forward strand.
ACTATCTATTTGTGAACTAACCTTAACTAACTGATGACTGATCGATCTTGAAACGCTTGAAGCAGTCCCGCAATCAACAAGTATAACAACAATGTATTTTAACATCATTAAATATTTAACTCGTTAAATCAACTAAAGTATTCGGCAAAATACATGGCAGAATTTATCATAAGTGGCAGATCAACATCTTAAATGTTTGTTATCAAAAAATACTTCTGAGGACTTACGAGCAAGTATGGTCGCCTCGTATTAAGTTAACTCCGGCAACTACATCCTCCTTCTGAAACACAATTGCTTTACGGTACCTTGTAAATCTCATGTCTGCCGTCTCTTTTGCCTCTTAGTGCATGAAATAAAAAAAATCCTGTCTTATATCCTGTCTGACTGGCCTCGTGGTCTAATGGTTTGCGAACCTGGCTGCTAAACGGGAGGTCGTGGGTCCGATCCCCACCCAGAACAAATGTTTGTATGATCAGCACGAATATTTGTTCTATGTATATAAGTATGTATTTACAAAAAAAAAGTATTTATGTATGTTTAACAGTTGTCTGGATACCATAGCACATTTCTAGTTGCCGAATTTGGGATCAGATAACCTTGTGTGAATTGTCCCAAGATATTTATGTTTATTTATTTATTTATATGGGTTTTTTATATGAAAACATTCTGATCTCATAGAGATGCTCACTAAATTTGACCTCAAGCGCTTAACTTTTGTTTCTAGCGCCTGGGAACCAAGATGATCGACCCACGCATACGCCTTTACAGACATCTACACCTTTCTGATCAAAACAAAATACGGCTTTACGATAGAAATGGACGTGATAGTGAGTGTAAAATACACTAATATCTTTATTTAATTATAATATGGAGATTTTTATTATATCTACAGGTCATTGGCTCGAGAAATCAGCAATGCTGAAGCCCTTTGATGCCAATATTGAATTCCCTTAACTCCTCATGCGAAAATTGGCGAAGGCAGTAGTTATTATTACACAAACATAGCACGTATAAGATCGTCGCATTTCCCTCTTTCTATTCTAAAAGGACTTTTAGAACACGTAATGGCTAAATAATACCTTTTCTATTTTTATCGTCTTTGATAGCACTTTAAGTAGGGATGTATAGATCCGCTTCCTGTCATTACTATTCGGATATCGATATTTAAAAAAGTAGCGATGTTGCCAGTACCGTCGTAGAAAGTAAAAACTTTAAAAGATGCAAACACGTTAACATCTTTGATAATATCATTAAATATTAAAAAATCGGAGAAGTTTTGAAAATCAATATTTAATAGACGTGTTACGTTCACTTCAGATCAGGAATTAATAATTAAAATCATTAAGATTATTGCAACATCGTGTTCTTAAGAGGCTGATAATAAGATTCTGGCAGATATGGGACCTACCGTTGATCTAATGAATTAATTAGGGGACTGGATGGCACAGACTCACGGATACTTACGCGCAATTTGAAACGTTTTTACGTGTAAACGTTATGAAAATATGGTAATAAAGAACATTGTATAGTATTCTTTTTATTGTATTATACTATCTCTAGTCTCTAGTCTAGTGGTTAGCGAACCTAACCGCTAAACGGTAGGTCGTGGGTTCGATCCCCACCCAGAACAAGTGTTTGTATGATGAGAACGAATATTTGTTTTGTGTCTAGTATGTGTAATTAGTATGCACTATTATCTAAAATAAATTTTTAGAGTCGGTCCAAATTATTTGTTGCTTCGTACGAAGCCACTTTTAATTTTTGTTATAAATATTTTAAACATCCGGTTCAAACTAACCTAACCGTTAAAATTATGTCACCGTGAGCCCCGACCACAAGGGTTGGTATTCTACGGAAAATATGCACAAGGGTAAGGTTGATGACTTATGAATGTTCCCGTCACGAATGACAGAACACGCTACCCTTATTTTAACGGTTCAATGTTAAACAATATTTCCTAGTTCTGTCAATAGTGGACTGGCTTCGTGGTGTAGTGGTTAGCGAATCTGACTGCTAAACGGGAGGTCGAGAGTTCGATCCCCACCCAGAACAAATGTTTATGTGATGAGCACGAATATTTGTTATACGTATCTTATCGATATAAGTATGTATTTACAAAAAAAAACAAAAATTTTAATGTATGTTTATCAGTTGTCTGGTTACCATAGCATACATAGACTGGCTAGTTCGGGATCAGATGGCCGTGTGTGAGTTGTAACAAAGATATTTATAAAAAAAAGTTTTCCTATAAGAACATAAATACAGCAGTTTATACAACCAAAGTAAACAAAACACATACACACACACTCACAGACACTTGCACAAACACAGGATCGCAAATGTGCGCGTGTTTATTACTTTATTAGATTACAATAAAATTATCTATTGTATGTACATAATTCTTTATTTACAAATTAAGTTTCATGATGATTAAACGCGCCTTTCCTCTTTCTTTTGTCTCTACCTCTAAATCTTTTAACTCTTAGCTTGAATCTAGTTAATCTTATCAAAAATAATAGAGTTACTCCGAATCTATTCAGTATGTATCAAGTTTTCCAATGTAACTTTATCACAAACGTTCAACTTAATGTTACCACAGCAAAGAGATCAAGAAAACTTTTTAAGAAACAATCCTTCAATCTGTCTCAATTCGAGGATCAGTCCGTGATCTTGAGGGCAAAAAATTTGGTATTGTAATAGTATTCGTAGAGTTAAAATGACAGTCTACATACAGCAACTCACTTCCCATCAAAACGTTCCGGTGCGATATAAAAGAATTGTACGTTAGTTTAATATTGATTTATACCAAACTATAGTCTAGTCTAGTTTATCGGCAATTTACGACACAGTTCACGAGATCATCCTAATAATACTTCGTTTAAATTAAAAAACGCACATATGTATGTAACTAATCTACGAGATGATTCAGTAAATTCAGTAGTTTATGGCATTGTTGTAAATTAACGGTAAATGAATCAAAAGGAGATAAAGGGTTGATGCTTTTTTTTTTTTTTTATGTGAAAGGACTGGCAAACAGGCATACGGGCACAAGGCTTAATATTGGTTTCTGTATAGGGGACCTATAATTTCGAAATACGGATTTTTGTCACCAGCGGTTACCCATTTAAAATCCGATCCCTTGCAAGAAGTAGGTACTCAAGTCTATGCAGGTGTTATGGGATATGTTTATAAGTAATTACTACTGAAGTAAATACGTCCTATTTGCTCTCATCCATAAGAAAACAATCCTGAGCACTAAGTATCTTTAGCTCGTGTTTTCATTTTTATAACACACACCCGCGGCGGTGGTGAAGAATTTTTAAAATTATTTCATTAATATTTTTATAACACCCATCTGCCTTGGTTGGTACTATCAGGAAACAATAAATAAATCGATAAATTTCCCTCATTAATATCCAACGAAGGCCGCGCGCCACTAAAATAGCCGTTGTCGACTAATCGACAAAATTCTTAAACGTTCGGGAAAATTGCGACCTCCACTAATGAAACATAGACTTTTTATACTATTTACTGTCCCATCACCTCTTACAAAACTGTCCAAGACAAAATCATAGCAGTTGATGTAAAGTTTAATTTTTAATTTTTTTTCTTTCCCTCCGTCGCAGACCTTTCCCAACAAAGCTTTCAGTAGTAAGACACTCTTACTTGCCAACCAAGTACGCTTTATAATAAATCTTAGACCAAGGCACCTAAAGAACATGAGGTTGAGTTCATATATATAGGTAGTATATATAATATTGTTTATATTTTTATAATATAAAAGGTTGACCTTGTTAAAACAAGTTCAAGTAGTAAGAACACGCTTCCAAATTTAACCCTCGAAGTACAAACAGGCACGGCTAGAAGCCAACGTCTCATACAAAATTTACAAGAAACTTGAATGTAAACTTTACTAGAAACTCTGAATAGAACTTGTTTGCCAGCTTTGTTCACTAGAAATTTGATTCCCAATAGTGCGAAATCTATGAAACTTATAAGCCTTTAAACTTAAGGATTTAGTACAAGGATTGTTAATGAATTTATTGAACTATGAATTTAGTTCAATTTTAAAATGGTACAACTCAGTTGAAAATTAATTGTTATTGAAGTTAAACTTTTTTGGCGCGTTAGGGAAAAATGATGAGAGTATATTTTTACGATGCGCGTGCACA
>DWNH01000229.1:0-17266 GCA_018249895.1 Tiana niger
GAACTCCATTTGAAAAAACTCTACACTTTAACACTTGAATGTTTCTTGAATATTTACTAAAGTACATATGTATATATTTGTTCAATTAATTATATCTTGACTTACTGTAATTTTCATGTTGATCTTGATAGTTTCACCATCCTTGAATCCAAGGTCTAGTTGCTGCTGATTGCCTGCCTCACCTTCCTGTTCTTTTCGTAGCCATTTGAAATGATCTTGGAGAGCAACATTCAAGTCAAAGGAATCTGATCTGTCTCCAAATCCGACTCCAATATAAGCGGTGCGACCTGGAAGAATTTGTGATCATAACAAATATTATATTGTTACTTGTGTTCTTACATAATCTAACACAAGTAAGAGTGGTAGGTTTGCAGCCACCTGGGGAAGTACCAGCACGACACCCAATTCTACAGAGAAGCAATTTATTGTTACAGAAAAAGGGTTTGGTTATCAAAGTACACTAAATACGAGGCTACCATATTAGTTCTAGCAACACATCTATTTACTATCTTAGGTAGGACTGCCTGAGGTTGCATATGGAAAGTCATGGATTGCAATGTTAAATTTGTCACACTGAGATATAACAATAACATTTACAAAAGGGTATGTAAAATTCACAGATACGTTTAATTGCATATTAAGACTTCTCAAACATTTTCAAAGAACACATAAAAACCATAAATTCTCACTTCAACAATGATCAAAACTTTCTCCACTAACAACTTTTCAACAGCGAAGCAATGCTGCAATAAGTTTATGAAGAGACTATTTTTTCAGATCAAATTGAACATGTTTATTAATGTACAATTTATTTTTAATTACACTAAAGGCAGTTAAACAAAACCAAACTATGTCCAATACGTAGTAGTTTTTAAGAGACTCCAAGGACATTTCTTAATCACATATGGCATTCCTAACTTTGAACTAATTTGAAATACTTTCCTATACTATAAAATCCTGAATTTCAACATACTTAATGTACTTACCTTTACTCTCATAATAGAACTTTTTTTATATGTATGTAAAACACTACAACAAAACATTCTTATTATTTATATTCTTACCATTATCATCTTGAATCCTAACAACAAAATATCTTGAACTGTCTGTCACAGCCTCCAATGCCACTCCTGGGTACTTATCTATAGGGCATTTAGCAAATAACTCGCCAGTTGCTTTATCCTCCAACTTCATAATCAGTTCCTCCCCTTTTGCGACCAACCGCATACGCCCCGTCCACTGCGGCTCTTGTAAATTCCAATCAGCGGCCCTGAAGATCATTAAAATAATTAGTCGTAACGTTTGAAAAGTTGATTCACCTTAAAAATAAAGGAAATAATTCTACCTGTATCCTCTATTAGTAGTTCTCGGAGGTATTTTAAAAACGAACACTTCATTTTTTACAAGTAAAACGCTTTCGTATGTTTCCATTATTCCCTCAAATTAAAATAAATTTTACAAAAAATATGATACGCAACTTTTTTTTGAAAAATACTTTTAAATTTCCAGCAAATAATGCAATAAGCTATAAATTATGAATTAGTTACAAAATAAACACTTTCTTTCTTTCGTTGATGATTAACTTATGAACGATTAGTGGCTATCTGGGAGAAGTAGCTTTGCTTTTGCTTCATAACTTGACGTGTTTTGTTTGACGTACGTGACGTGCCAATTTAATTCAGCAAAAGTACTTTACTCTATGGTACTCTAGGCGAGCTATCTGTCTATCTAAAAGATGTTCTGTAGAGCTGTAAAAACAGTTGACTCAAATGAGAAGCTCAAGCCTAATATTACATTTAATCATTAATTTTTAACAGACACATAAAAAGGAGAAGGATTTCAATTTAGTTTATTTTGTATCTATGTGGCGCGATATCTTCGCTAAATATTGTATAAATTTGACGTTTGTTGGTACAACGTAATCTCCGACTATGAAATTTAGAGATAAAAACCGTCTCATATTATATAAAGTAGGGCAGACATACGGCTCCCTGTAAGCGGAAATGTCCGACGGTTAAATACTGAGAAAATATTGCGGTACTCTATTTATCTCTACTAACGCATGCGCAGCAAAAGACAGCTTGTTTTTCGAATAATAAAATCAATGTATTAAACTTAATTAATTCCAATACCTAAAGTTATTTAAAATTATGTAAACGCATTAGCAACCGCAAAAATTCAATCACAACAAACTGTCGAATCGTTTCACCATGCTCCTTTTTTGCTAACTGCAAATCCCTCTCTAGGGTACTGCAATCTTCTCTTTCTTTCTAACCGAGAGACGGTTAAAAGCCTGGGTGAATAACTCTATGCACATCGATTTTTGTGGGTTATATCTCTTTCAAAAGTTTCTACCAGTATTCACTTAATAACTGGATATGGAACACTCAATCTATTCTCTATGTCTATTAGATTAACTAAAATGGTGACCTGGTCGCCTTTCCATCATCGTACACCTCTGGTGTTGCAAATGTTCATAGGCGACGGTGACTAATTACCATCAGGTATCACTGTATGCCTGTTTGTCAGTCCTTTTATATATAAAAAAAAAAACAATGAATATGAGAATGGATATAGCCTATATTTAATAAACATAAGTATTATTTAAATTTTATTGTCGTTTTAGGATTCAATGGCTTCACTGCTATACTTTTGTAAATAGTATGTGAATTTAACATTCAGCATTCTGTCATTACCGTCTTGTAGCTTTGTCATTGTCACTGTCAAGTTCTATTTGCCATTGCCATTCCACTAAGTTGTCTCAAATACATTTTTTAATTAATCAAATGAAAAGTATATGTATTGTAATAGACAAATTGTATAGTTAAAAACAAATAAACATATATTTATCAACAAATAAAAGGTACAGATTGCTTTATCATCAACCACTGCTAGTATATCTAATTAAATTCATAAAGTAAATTGTGGAAGTTTAATATTTATAATGTTTAATAATACAATTTTTTTACTCAGGTCTTAGAGGGAAATTATAAGGATGGCTTACAATGTGAGTATTATCGTTAATTAAATTTATATTACCATCTAGTAGAGTAATTGATTAAATGCTGTACCACAGTATGTTTTGATTTCATATTAATTGAAATTGTTAATATAACCAAACTAAAAAACCATTACACTTCGTAATAATTATATGTATTCTTCCATTTTCTTACAAAGGAAAATAATACTGTATTCTACATACTATGAATGACCTCCATATAGTCTCCATATTGCTATAAGATCTTGCAGAGATATAAATTATTTATTTAATATTTTATTATTGTAGTATAATATTTTAATTATTGTAGTAACAATTACTTAAAATGATTTAGGAAATTGGAAAAGAAGGTGAAACATTTTGCAAAAACTTGTAGAAAATAAAATTAATATTCAATGGACTTCATTAATGACAAGAAATATAAATAAACTGATTGAGATATTGTGATATTTATTACGATCCTCACCTTGTCTTATTAGGTATAGAACAGTGCTCCTTATTAAAAAACCTGCACAAATATGATTGAGCTAAAAAATTATCCAAAAGGAAGTTGAGACAATCTTAAACTTATAAGCCATAGTCACATTGGTCAATTACATACTTACATTGGTCTATGAAGATATAACAGGGAACTCATTAACAAACAGCAAGCAAGGTCGTCATCAATCCATCATTGTCTCACTACTTGGCACACTTCTCTTTGGTGGGAAGGATTTAGGCCTTATTCCACCGTACTGGCCAAGTACGGGTTGGTGGAATTCACATGCCTCTCAAGAATGTTATGGATGTGTTTACCTTCAGCAAGTGATAATATTAATTTACAATGTGTGTGTGTGTGGGGGGGTCATACCTGGACTCACCGGAATCACAGGTCAAAATTCAACCATTAGGATATCACCAAACACATAGTCATTGAGTTTATGTGGTAGTTTTGATAATCGTAAGGCAGGTGAAAAACCTGCCTTATGTAGTTTGAAAAAAAATGTGGGGAAAGTGAGCATGTGAGTCTGTAACAAATTTTTTTTTTCAGTCAGAAGTTTGTACATACATATAAACTTGTTATAAAATGTCTGAGTATTTGAGTATGCTCTTTGTAGAAAATAGTTTCATAAAAAAGGGAAAAAGAGGAAAATACATAAGCTTAAAAAAAATTTGGGCAGTTTATGGACCTAATGCTGTGTAATGTAGATATTTTATTTATTATTATTACTTTTCGCTATGTTGACATAAATTAACCTAATGAAATTTAAAATTTATTGAATTAATTAAATATTATTATTATATAGAATCCGTTGCAATGCCCTAGCAGGACAATAATATACAGCAGTAAATATTATAATTATGATTGTGATTATTAAAATGTAATTGTTATGGATGAGATAGTAATATCTATTAGTAATTATAACATAGTTGACTACAAAACAGTTTTTGTTAATTAAGAAAATCGATGGCGATTCTCTATTATTATAAAATGAAACTGAAACACAATATTTATCACTGGTGATAAAAAATTCACCTTCCTACACACACCTACACAAGAATGGCGATGCCACTGGCAAAACCATCAATTCTGGATTCTACTGACAGCAGCTAGTAAGAATCACGCAAGAAACCAACAAAGGGCGCAGTTTTTCACAAAACTTTTTTTTGATATTTTTTACCGCTGTTACGTTATTATTTATAAAACATTAAAATGATTTCAATGTTTTAAATTCGAAAAAAATAATCATTTGCCATGCGTAAGTCTCGCAAAAACTGGAAAATGGCACGATCAATTTAAGTTTTTTTTTGTTTGTTTCCTCAATTTTGGGTTATAGGTATACCTATACGAACTCGGAAAATCGAAATTGGTAATCTTGTACACCAAGACACTAAAGTAAAATGTTTGTATATGTATAATTTAGTACACTATCTCGATGTATTTAGTATTTGTATTAAGAGAATTTCGGATTACTTTCAATAGGTGGCCTTTGTGGCGCATCTATCGTTCAACAATGGACGTGCCCAATTGTTATATATAAACCCATACACTTATGATGACTTACAACCAAATCAATCTTCCGTGGTACAAAGTTCATCAAGTCATCTTGTACATGATATTTTTTTAGTGCGAATGGTTTATATATCTGTTTAAAAAATGATTGAGCATACAAAAAACGTCCCTAGATTTTTTATTTATTTATTACGTCTGAAAAATGGTACACGAATACTTTTCTTGTTCTAAATAAATATCAGCTACAATCTATCACACGATAACAACAAATGCAATCGATATTTGAAGTGAATTCATTAAAAAACCTTATTACTTTACCTAGATTACTAGTCAATAAGTCAATTTATCATCGCTCGCTCATGCGCTCACGTCGTTTTCGCTCTCATCGTGGTATTTACCGGAGTGAAAAGTATTTTATATGTTAATCCAGGCTATGAACTATTTGTGTATAAAACTTCATATAAATCGGTCCAGCCGTTTTTGCGTGATTGAATACCAAACATCTAAACTTCCACATTTATAATATTAGTAGAATAATTATACGTTTTATTATAAACTAAGTTATTAATTTATAACACATACTAATAAATACTTAGACAATAGTAAAAATAATACAATTAAATCCGCAAGTAAACATCTAATAACATGGTTGCGCCAAAATCCGTGTATCCAAGTCAATAGAAAAGGCTTGTAAGTTCCGTGCCGAGCAATCCGAGCGACCAAAAGTCAAAGAAGAACCGAAAGATGAAAGAAAATGGCGGTCGAGGCTATCTCAGTAAATACGTTGAGTTGTTTTGTAGTTTTATCGTATGTGGTGTTTACAAAATGTAGTTGTTTTACATTGCTGGTCTGAGTGAAACTAACTAATTTATGGACTTTGTTAGTGTGGACTTTGAATCGGAATTATGTAAGAACAAAGACGCAGTCGTTGTGTACCTTCAATGTGTGGAATAGCTATCCAAATGCATAAAAATGGGAGACTCCCATTTACTGTTTATATCGATAATAACACTAATGATACATTTATCAATACAAAATGAAAACTATGAATGTCCTCAAAAATGTGATTGTCTGGAAAAATATATGGACTGTTCAATGAAAGCTTTGACTATTGTGCCAAGAATTCCTAAGTGGGTGGAACAATTAGACCTAAGCGACAATAAATTAAATGAGCATGTAAATGAAGGTTTCGACAAGTTTTTGGCCTTAAAAACCTTAAAATTGGACAAAAATGGTCTGCATCATATACCAAATCTCAATATGATTGATTTGCAGGAAGTAAGCCTTAACAGAAATAACATCGGCTCAATTGACGCGGGACATTTTCCTGCTAACAGTTCCATTAGGAGATTGAGTCTAAACAGTAATCACATTAAATTGATAGACGAAGGGAGCCTTAATAATTTGTCCCACTTGGTAGAACTAAAACTGAACAGGAATGAAATAGGATCATTACCTAATCATTTATTTAAATACCAATCAAACTTAAAAACATTGGAAATCAATCATAATAAGCTACGTGTTATCAGTGCTCTACTTTTCCAAGGATTATCTAGCCTTACAACATTAAAAATGAAGTATAACAACATTGATAACATCATGGATGGAGCATTTTTTGGGTTTAAGTCAGTGAATTTATTACAGTTGGATCACAACAGAATCAAAAGTATTTCTAAAGGCTGGATGTATGGATTAGAATCATTAACAACATTATCTTTATCTAATAACTTGATATCTCAAATTGATATTGATAGTTGGGAACTTTGCACAAATCTGGAAGTTTTGGATTTGTCTCATAACAATTTGACTGAAATTGAAGGACGTACATTTCAACATTTGATCAAACTTCACACACTAAATTTAAGTTATAATAATATTGCCACTATATCTCAAGAAGCCTTTAGTCATATAGTACAACTGCAAACCCTATCTTTAAATAACAATAAAATATCCTGGACTGTAGAGGATATGTCAGGGCCATTTTCGAAGCTTCAAAATTTGGTAACCTTCAGTCTTTCATCTAATCACATTAGATCTATCAACTCTAGAGCATTTGAGGGATTAAATAATCTGGTTGAATTAGATTTGAAAGGGAATAACATAACTTCAATCCAGCAACATGCATTCGAGTCAATGGCCAAGATTCATAAGTTACACTTAAATTCGTCTTCCCTTTTGTGTGATTGCAATTTGTTGTGGATTGTCAAGTGGATTCGTGACAAAGTGGATCAAAAATTTATTACCGCTACATGTGCTTATCCAGCTGAAGTCAGAGGAGTACTTATATCAAAACTCAGGGAAGATCATTGTGGTGATTCACCAAAACCTAAAATAGTAGAGCATCCAAAAACCCATCTTGCCATTAAAAGTCAGTCTGCTAATTTAGTATGTTCAGCGACATCAAATCCATATAGCAATATGACTTTCTTATGGAAGAAGAATAATGGCAATGTAAGCAATCCTATGGTCTATGAGAATATTACACTTACACACAGAGGCCACCCACAAGCAACTTCAGTGTTGATAATACCAAATGTGACACATGCAGATTCTGGCAAATACCAATGTGTTGTGAGTAATAAGTTTGGCACCACATACTCATCCAAGGCAAAAATGAACATAGTCACATTTCCACGGTTTATAAAACTTCCTACTAATGTTACAGTTAAAACAGGAGAGACAGTGACATTGAATTGTGCTGCTGTTGGTGACCCTCCACCTGAAATATCATGGAAAAAGGATGGTGGCAATGATTTCCCTGCAGCCAGGGAAAGGCGTATGAATGTGATGCCAACAGATCATTTGTTTTTTATTGTAAATGCCAAAACAACAGACATGGGTATCTACAGCTGTGCAGCTAAAAATCCTGCAGGCACAATTATATCCAATGCCACCTTGACAGTATTACAAGAGCCTTCATTTATAAGAGTCATGGAAAACAAGAAAGTTACAAGTGGAGAAGCTGTTGTGCTGCAATGCATGATCACAGGGTCTCCCAAGCCTGTTCTAAAATGGTTGAAAGATGGAGAACCTATAATTCATACTGAACGTCATTATTTTACGGCTGATGATCAGCTATTGATAATAATTGAAGCTGAGGCAAGTGATGCCGGGAGGTATGAATGTGAGATTACTAATGAGCTTGGAACTAAAAAAGACATGATAGAGTTACAGGTGTTGCCTCCAATAGCTATTAAAGTAAATGAGGAAAATATGACAGGTATTATTATAATAACAGTGGTGTGTTGTGCAGTAGGGACATCCATTATTTGGGTGGTGATAATATATCATACTCGTAGGCGCATGGCCAGCGCTGTGCATAATTATCCCACCGAGAGTATGAAAATGACACAAGTAGTGCATAGTGATAGTGACTCACCTCAAATGTTTCCAGACAATATATCTGAGCATTCTTCGTGTAAGGATAGTGGAACAGGTGATTCAGCAAAACAGACCAGCTTTGATGGAGTGCCAACAGACAGAAGTGATCAAGTGCATTTTGAAACTGTATGTCGCAGTTACTCCCCAGTGCCAGAAGCACATAAACTGCTTCCTTCTTCTTTCAAACCATCAATTCAAGTGTGTGTAAATACTTGTGTTACACCAGCTACTTATAGTTTTTCTAGTCACAATAGTAATGTGTAAACATAGTGTAAGACATAGAGTAAAACTATATTAATTGTTATTCCCACCACATTTTCACTGACTAAGCTTTTATATAAACTACCTGTTACTTGTGCATTTTCTGTTGTCATTTAAACATTTTATTATGTCTGTTTATTTATTTAATTATTTTTTTCTTAAATAAAATTGGCTTGTGTTTAGTTAGTGAAAATGATTTGGACTTAGGCATTTTAATACTTGATTGCTTAGTACAAAATATAACAAACTTGCCAGTATTGGTTTGTATAAAAGACTGAATGTCATTTATGTGTATGATCATTGTTAATTTCTAATATTTATAGGCAATAATATTTTATAAGTAATAGGAAATAATTCATTTATATATAATGTTAACTCTATGACTGTTCAAGTAAAATATATTTTTTTGTGATCTTGCTGGTAGCTCCTTGATTTAAATTCTGAGATTAAATAAAACATTTAACATAGTTTCTATGTGACTAAACAAATATAAGATTAATTTCTTTTGCACACTGTTCTATATAATTATTATAAATAAATATTATAACAATAAGTTATAGACTTGATTTAAACAATTATAATTATATTAAGATAGTTTATTAGAATAGAAAACACTAATTTTAGTTGTGTATGTATACCTAATGTATATGGATGGAGTGAGATAATGTTAGACTTTGGGCACAAAATTAGTACATAAAGGCTATTCCTTTTCAAGGTAACAAAATAATGGCCTACCTACAGAGGCAAGTTAGGTGAACAACCAGAGTGCTTGAATTTATGGTTTACATGTAGATTTAAAGATGTTTTTGTACACAAGTTCAAGTACATCTGGACCCTGGCTTTGCTAAGCTCGCTAGACCTGGCCCTAGCAACATTAATTCATCCATTCAGTATTTCTTAAAAATAGTGATTAAATTTCTAAATTTATAACTTGTGAAACATTGTTATTTGGACATAAAACATAGTTACTTCTAAAATATAGAGTCCAAATTTAAGATTTACCTCCTTATAGCCTACTGCTGATCATAGGCCTCTCCCCACAGAGGGGTCACTCAGCTTGTGTTTTTTTTGTTAAAATTGTCGGAAATATAGTTATACTAACAGAAGTTAATAGCAGTAGACATATACGGGTCCCATCTAACTAAACGACAATATAATGTATATCTATGATAATAAAATTACACTTAAAACTGTCCCGCTACAAAAAAAATTAAAAAGCAAAATAGATGTTTACTTTATATTAAAGCTGTTGATTGTTTAAAATATTGTCTAAGTACCAGTAGGTAATATAAAACAAAGCTGCAGTACATGTATAACTTAAATTATTAATAAATTATAAACTTGAGAAATTCAATAGCAGTAGGTGGTACTGTTTTTGATAGAAATATACAATATTAAAAATGTTAGATGCCTTGTACTTTTCATAAACTTCTGCTAGTTTTATAAGGTTTTTTAAATGTATTGAAATATACATACATGAGTATTAGACAATATTTAATCTTAAGTATAATAGCGACAATGGCAATTTGCACACATTGAATCTGAATATTATGCTTTACGTCCGAAAATTTAATCCATATACATATATTTTATATAAAAACATGAAAATGAGTTTAGTTGTGTATATAATGTATTGATTGTGTGATGGTTTATAAAGACAATCGTAATTTATATTTTCATATTGTTACTTATGGGATCTAAGTACATAGATTAAAGTACTTCAGCAGAAGTATACATACACCTTGTTCCTCCAGCCGCGTCTATCTGTCCATTCTGATCTCTGGAACTACTTGTAGAATTCTGGTACGATTTTTACTAATAAGAAAGTTGTTTCTCATAGACAATTAAGGAATTTAATTGACTTAGATTTTATGTGAAATGGCTGCTAAACTATACAGTTAAGAATTTCGTTTCCCTTTTTCCGTGATTCCGTTTTCTGGAGTTTGATTTTACCTAAGGGTAATTATTTTAGTTAGATACTGCCATTCTTTACAGAATCCATATATCGTGTAGTGTGCTTCTAAGTAGTCCGTGCAGGCGGGATAGGCTATTATTAATTTTGGCTGAAGTAGAAGGGGTTCGTGTGGCTCGCACGGGGCTGTTTGGATATGACCCAATAAAGTCGGTATATGACTAGACAAGGATGTATTATAATTTTGAACATTTAGGAACTTATCTAGTTTATTTCGAATTTTACGAACAAATTATTTGTCTAAGATATAAATTATATAATATATCTAAGAAACTAGAACAGCATATTATACGTCGATGTTACCGCTTGCCTATTTTCATTCAGCTGCGCTGCTACAAAGAATGTTTTTCGTTTAATTGACAATACTGGTTTAATCTGTGAATTTTTGATTTATTATAACTTTGTTTTGTATTATTTACTTGTACATTTAAGGTTACTACTATTTATACTTGATAGATTAAATTCGTCGTAATTTACACTATGATTTTTTTACTTTCACCCACCTCTATTCCTTCTTTATTCTTATGATCATCGTAGAAGTCTATATCTTAAATTTTATTAGAAGTGATTACCAGGGTTACATCAAGTGTTTAGAACAAAATATTCGCTCTATAGACTATAAAGGTGCATAACTGGAGACTGGTAGCATATTAGGAATTGCTTGTCGGTTGTTCTAAAATTCTTAAATAAAAATATTGACTCGTACCTAACTACCTACTATTTAGTTTTTACTTGTCTAAAAACTTTGGTGTAAACTTATCTAATCGCTTACCGAAAATTATCTAGTCCTTGGAATATAGTTATACCTATTTACAATTTGTTGTATCAAAAAAGATGAACCGAGGTTATAGAGCTCAATGTAAACGTACCCATAGCAGAAAAAGCACTAGTCTGATTTGTGTTTCTTCTACATTTCACAAGACTTGAATCGCTACAGATGCACCATCGTACCCATGATAAATGTCATTATTATATAAATATAACTTGCAATTGATCCCACTACCAAGAGAAAGTTAGTTTAAAATGTCCCCCATATAACCATGTCTACTTCTTTTCTAATTTGCAAACTTTGATAACAATTTTCAAAGACTAATCTTTATCGTAGCCGGGTTATGGACAGCCAGGCATACCACCCAACCAGCCATACGGAGGTCAAGCACCAGGGCCAGGTGGTCAATTAGAAGTGGGTCATGGCCCGTACCCGTCGATCGGAGCCGGAGGAACAGTATCTCCTCAAGTGCAGCAATGGTTTTACGCAGTTGATAAAGATAGGTCTGGATTTATAACTGCGGCGGAGTTAAAAGCAGCTTTGGTAAATGCTCAAGGCCAGACATTCTCAGAGACTGCTTGCAATTTGATGATTGGTAAGTTACATGGTTTAACAAACTAAATCCAATAGGGGATATTCTACCGCTAAATGATTTATTGTAAAATATTGAGGTACCATATTCGTTCTTGAAAGTTATAGACCATCTAAATGGGACCTCTCATTTGGATGTAGTATCTACAAGACAAACAAAATACCAAAAAACAAAATGTGTCATATCAACTTCAGTTTGGATTGGCTAAACCTTTAAAATCCTTGTTATAAATTGTTGCGATGTAAGAAATAAATGTAAAGAGTAGGTACAACTTCGTATATTCCCTCCTGATCGCCCTCGATGGGTAAAATCTGGCATATTCCAGAACGCCGTTCTAAAACCGTACCATCAGAAGTATGGCACACTCAAGTTTAGGTACATTTTACAAGTTTAACTTAAAAAATCTTTATTATGTATTTTCAGGAATGTTTGATAAAGATCGTTCAGGTCACATAAACTTGGAAGAGTTTGATAAACTGTACACATACATCAATCAATGGCTTGCTGTATTCAAAACTTATGACACAGACCAATCTGGACACATTGATGAGCAAGAACTATCTAAAGGTAATACCTATTAAAAAATCGCTTAACTTATTTTAAATATGTACTTAAGTACCATCAACTGTAAAAAAATAAAATATCATGTAAAAATATCTGAAGGATTGCGTTGTTAACGTTTTTCTTTTTCGCTTTTAATCGCACTTTGAGAACACATTCAAATACTCTATACTATAAGTAACGGTGTCCGCTGTCCACACTTTATGACACTCTCTACCTGACTTAGGTCATTACCTTATTTTTCTACAATTAATTGTCTTTCGTACCAAAATTACAATTTTTTTAATCTCTGTTTCAGCATTGTCACAAATGGGCTTCCGATTTTCTCCAGAATTTATAAATTTTTTGGTTAAACGAGCAGATTCTCAAGAGGGAAAAGTATCAGTTGATCATTTTATTGTCCTCTGTGTGCAAGTACAACGTTTCACTGAGGCGTTCAGAGTTCGAGACACGCAACAAAATGGAACTGTGACGATTGGATTTGAAGACTTCCTGAACATTGCTCTTAGCTGCTCTGTGTAGAACCCCATTCTTAGTCTTGCACTAAACGTGTGCCTTATACAGTTCAAACATAACATGCTTTACGGGTAAACTGCACAAGTCCTCCAAATGCTATTACCACCTATTTTTAACCAAGGAAGACATTTTAACTTATGACTCCATGATATATTCTTCTTCTGTACATGCCATCAACTCATTATTATCCCCCACTGTTGGGCACGGGTTTCCTCCCAAACGAGAAGAATTTAAACCATAGTCCACCATGCTGGCCAAGCAAGAACTCTCAAGCATGCAGGTTTTTTCAAGATGTTTTCGTTCACCGAAAAGCAGTGATAATTTATAAAACGCACATAATGTAGAAAAAATAAGAGGTGCGTGCGGGGATCGAACCCGGAGCCACCGGAATGGTAGGCCGAAATTTAACGATTAGGGTATCACTGCTCATAATGTACATGTATGTTGCCTATATTACTATATATTTGGTTTATTTTGATTTAATCTATAGTTCTCAAATAAGGTCCAGTCACTTTTTTTAAAGAGCATCACATTATATACTCATCAGTTACACTTCCGAGGTAATTTCTGTTCTTTATAGCCCTTTCCAGTAGCAAACTACAAGTGTACAACAATATAGACTCAAAGATCAATGGACCTATCATTCTGCTAGTTAACCTCATCGACAAAATCGTACAGTAGTTTTTGGAGCTCTGAATCTGGACAGTGGAGAATACTCTTCTTCGGGCTTGCGCGCTCGAATTTGATCTTAATATATAAGCATTTAATCATACATTAACTGTAATTTTATATAGTTAATCTATACATATACATAATTTAAAAAGTATGTTATCTATTTTAAGAGTAATTAGTTTGTCTGGTACCCTTGTTGCATGAACAACCTAACTGCTTGCTTCTGGGCCCTGGACCTTGCAGTTTTTAGTTATTGTTTCAATTTGTTATTTCAAGAAAAGTAAAGAGATATTGGGATTTTCAATTTTTCATTTCATATACTTGCATTATTTTTTTATAAACGGAAAAGGGGCATGTGAATGAAATAAACAAAGCTTTATTTTGTAAAATGTTTTTGTTTTATTTTTAATTCTTCCTCTTTTTAATCTAGTTGGGTTTTATATTAAAAATCCAATGATTTACCTGTAAAGAAAAATTAATTTTTCAAGCACTTAACTAAATTTTAAATTAAACAATAATGTTGTAACTACTAACCAGTAGACAGTAAATTAAGATGTTGACATGCATTTTAAACATTATTTAATTAATTTATTGATTTGTGTAAAAGAGACACGATTATTTGGAATATTTGATTTCCCAATATCGTTGTTTAGATGCTGCACTATCTTTTTTATTTAAAAAAATTTTGTATCTCAATTTATAGATTCCCTGATCAGAAAAGTTGTTAGAATCAAGAAGAATCAATTATCCTTATCAATAATCCTTAAACAATATTTTGCTATATATTAATGTATGAAGGAGCCCATAAAATTTTTGTTTTTAAGATACTCACTAGCTTCACTTCTTTTCCTAAGCGCCTCCGTTTTTTCTAAAGAACATACAAAATCATAGAAGATTGCAACAGATGTTTCCATGTCACTTTTTTCATTATTCTTTTTATCTGCAGGATTGTAATCAAGCAAAGTGTCAATTGTAGGTATTTCTTCTAGTTTAATATTTTTTGCATTCTCAGGCTTAAAAACAATTGACACTTTTCCTGTTTTTGGATGAATACTGAAAGGTGATTTCAGCAAGTGATTGAATCCTTTAGTAACATTGACATCCAACCGGGGGTAGCAGTACTGTATTTTTATCTCTTCTACTAAATACTTCCATTTCATAATACCATTCTGAAAAAATATGAATTACTGAAGTTACTGACATTTTAATATTTTTTATGATTAACTTGCTTTAAATTTTTAGAGGAGTAACACCATTAACACATTTATGAATTTCTGATGTTCTTGTTCTTTTTTAAGATCAAATATTAAATTTTATTGTGAGATACATTCACTTCATTAAATAAAATTAAAAAAATAAGAGCATATACAAAACAATTTATGAATAAATCATGTTAAACCAAAGTTAATTACAAAAAAATTATTTTTTTGTATAAAGACTAGTAACTATGTTGAATTACATAAAAAATTATTAGAAAAATGAATAAACATTAATTAGAAATATCTTATACATTCATATTAATAGAATACCATGAGTAATAGTCTCACTCACTTCTTTGCAAAATTGATTGTAAATGTCAATAAATGCATCCCATCTTTCAGTAGAAGATTCAGACATTTTTTCTAAAGAATTTTGTACTTGATTCCTTAGTGCTTCTTCTGGTATCATTTTTAAAAACTTCTTTAAACCCTCTGGAGTTGATATAAACTGTTGATCATCTAAGACTTCACAGAAATATTTGTCGATAATACCAACAGCTCGGCTGCAAACATTTATGATAAATTTATTAGAATGTTAAATTCTAATGGTAAATTCTACTCCCAAGGCAGTGGTTGTGTCAAGTAAGATAGCAGTCAACCACAACAGAACTTAATTTTTTATAGTAGAATCGTCATAGGAAATTATCCATTAGGTACTTCAGTTAAAGTTGCTTTTATCCACAGCAAAATATTAGTCAATAGTACAGGTTTATTAATAATAATTTACTCCCAAGGTCTGAAATTTGCTACTTAGTTTTGTTATTTTTTAACTAGAAACTTAGTCTTACCTAATGCTGGAATGTAACTTTTTTTCTCTTAAGTGAACTTTTTTATTTTTATTATCTCCACCCATTATCAAACATAAGTAATCTGCAACTGCTGCTCTTCCAGGACTGTCTAATGTTCTTGCTTCATAATCGGACACCCAACAATGAATACCACGCCTCCCAGAGAACACCCAAAGTATACTTTGGAAACCAAAATCATCTGCAATGAGTTACAAATAAATATACAGTCCACTTAAAATTAGCAATTATTTTAAATAATTGTAGGACATTTCATGTTAAGTAGTCAATGTATTAATGTACTAACACCAACTAGGGGAAGTGTATGGTCAGCAGTGGACATCTAGACTGATGGATGGATGATATTAAACAGACATTGAACTCCTTAAATGTTAGGCTAGGAAGTTATTTTTGACAAATGTTGTCTATTGAAAGTTTTCCGAAGTGGCAATTCCCAAACATAATTACCAAATTTAATTTTTTTGAGTTTTTAGCTGTTCCTTTAAGTTTTTTCGTTTTTTTAAACCACCCCTATATTCCAGCAAAAAAAAAAACATAAAAATGACAGTAAATAATTTCAAATAAAAGGAAAAAAAATTACCTCTTAAAGCGGTATGTAAGATTTCACATGCAATGACCATGAACTTCCAACACTTGTTACAAACTTTGGCTTCTTGGCAACAGGTTCTTACTTCATCATAATCTGTTAGATCAATGTCAAAGACCAGCTCCCTTGCAAGAACTACTGCATCATGACGACCAATTGAAGGCCTGTAAAGAATTTTCAATAAAATTAAAGTACATCAAGTTATAACTATATAACAAGACTGTCAAAGGAGATCCATTCACTTGACACTATAATAGAGATTAATATTACTGTTCATTCATAGCTTCTACAAATAACTACTTACTTCGTATTATAAACAGCACCAATATCCAGTTTCATTGGCTTTTTTTGCTGAAGCAATGTAAGAAACTCTTGTCGATTGTTAATTGAAAGATAACGAATATAAACGTCGTCGGCTAAAGTGAAGGACAATTCTCTGTTCGCAAGAGGTTGTGGGCTGTTACCGCAAGTTATCCATCTACAAAATTCTTTGTGAGGGAAAAATCTGGCATAGTAAACGGGCAACTTATCAGAGAGCGAGGTTTCTTCATAGACCTGAAAGACAAACTTCTAAACTTTTGCACCTTAATAAATTTGTGATACCTATATAATTCTCATTGTGTTACAGTACCATTTTATTTAGTTAATTAATTTTTTGTAGTTTTAAATGAGTAGGTATGAAACTGTATATTTTTTTAAATTAATATATAGATTAACTTTCTTAAAGTTAAATTAGGTAGGTACTTAAATTAGGAAGTCGATCCCGCGAAAATTTTGACAATTTGTCATTGCTGATTGTTAACTGTCATAATTCCTGTCATACATAAGAGAAAACTTTTTTTATCATTTTGACAGCCTTGGATTGAATTGACACTCAGGACATTTTATCCAACAAATAGT
>DWNH01000230.1:0-17262 GCA_018249895.1 Tiana niger
GTAATATTGGGGAGATCTGCATCGCGAACCGAGCACCGCGAGGTTGAGTGATGCAGAATCCCCAATATTACCCTACTTGTGTGCGGGGATCGAACCCGGACCTACCGGAATGGTAGGCGGAAATTCAACCACTAGGCTATCATTGCTTTACAATAGCATAATATATTGCCTCCTAATTGCTTTACGGTGAAAGTTTGTATGGCGGTGGTAGACAGTAGAAGCTATTCTTGTTTCATCCGTATATTTGTTTATAAAGTTATTAAAAGTGTGATTAATGCTCGAGTTGTAGAGAGTACCAACACGAGCCTTTAGTCATCCGATAAATCAATCTTCGCTATCATTTGTTTGTACACTTAATGATCGGAAGAGACGTTGCAACTAATGATAAATGTTGTTTGTGAAATAAAAAAGTCTCAGAAGTAATTAATTGTGTTGTTTGGATAACAACTTGTCGTTAATTTTGTAAGCTTTTAGGGCCCCGTTGCCGGATACAAAGCACGTTTTACTAAGCTTGTTACGTAGAGGGCATTTTCTCTTAAAACAATAACAGGCGACACAAAACTATAACATTGTGTATCGATGTTGTAGATACTGTATATAGTTACACAAACCGCGGTACAATGCGCACTTTGCACTTGCGCTTTACTTTGTTTATTTTTCTGTTTAGGACGCTTAATAGGTTTTCACTTAGTCTAAATAAACATTGTCAAATACAAGTTCTGTGCACCTCGTATATAAGAGAAACTACAACGGTTAAGACTAGTAACATAAATTCTTGGATTCTGTTAAAAATTATTGCTTACTTTTTAGATTGGAATCTTGAAGTCTTCGTTTTTGTATTAAATATTTTACTGATCCAGTGTTTACGGCTGTACCCATTAAATTCTTTCATTTATTTCAAGTACTGCTTTCTAAGGGAAAGAAAAGCTCTAAATCCTTATGAATTCTACACGTGAATAGCGAGCAAAAAGCAAAAAAAACACCACAAATGAGTTCACCCGCGTACGTTTAAATGAGCTGAGTGCGCAGCGGTCTCTGCCAACTCGAGAATTATGTGTGAAAATATTAAAATAAGCTGCGAGTGTTTTGAACGGATTAGCGTCAAAGTCTATGGGTAATGCGAGTGTTATACACTTGTGATACGCCCGTTTCTGACAATTGATTTACTATTTTTTGCTGATTCCACTCTCTTTATGAGCTCTTAACTTGTCTGCCTAGTTGTTTGTATGTGTCAAATGTCGCATATCGATTTATACAACGTTACGACACTAGTGTGTAGTCAGGAAGCAAACCAGCATGCGAGCATGGTCACTTACTGCTGCTCATAGACATCTCAAATAGTGCTCAGTTCCTGGTGTATTTCGTGATTTAGACGCGTGCCTACTCTCAGTGTCTATTCATCTATCCGTCCATCTCAGCTTTTAATTGTCCACTGCTGGACATAGGCCTCCCCTAGTTGTTTTCACTCCGTCCGGTCCTGTGCCCTTAGAATTCAGTGACTATTATTGACACATAATTAAATAATTGACCGATTTCGACGTTCATTCTTTGTATGTAGGTCTAAAGGATGAAATGATCTTCCTCCTGAGGCGTTTCCGGCGGATATGACATGAGATTTTTTTAAAAGGCCCTAAGAGACTAAATCTCGGCACTAAATCAGCAAAGCATTGGCCTCTGGTGATACTTATGTTCATAGGCGACGGTGACCATTTGCCATCACGTCGCTCGTCTGCCTGTTTGCTAGATTAAAATTAGGTGTATAAAAATATCATGACTAGATATAGGTATAGTAGGTATTTAAGTTCAGACACTTGTTTAATTACTTTTAGTCAAAATTAAAGATGAATATTAATAGCATCATTGTTGCGAAAATTAACCAATCGTTCGACGAGTGTGATAATTGATTAATGACATTACAATTCACCTGTCAGACGTTCTTTTCCTGTACCACCCTCGTTCGTAGAGCTCGCGCGCTCCTGGTTTTGTTGATTGTCGGATTTGTGACCTAGACGCGTCCAATGTCGTTTTCATTAGATTGCAACTCGACGAAGCGACGTGACGCGAAGTTTTTTTCGTCGAGCTGTGATCCGCGCACCGCCGCGACCTTTCCGCTGCTTATAGAATTAAAATGCAGTGTATATGCAAATGTGCAAATATCAAAATGCAAATTATGGAACGAAAGCGTGCGAACCATCAGTATCACTAAGGCACATCGGTTCAAATTAAATGAGTATTATATTATATTTTGTGTAGGTTTCTACATTTTCCTGCCCGAAATTGTTATGTGAGTTCGTTTGACAATATCGAATAAAATTTTAAGTTATGCAAGATTGTTAGCTAACTAAAAATTTGAAAGTCAGATAGTCTTAGGCAATCAGATATATGATGAACCATGTTAGTAGTACCATGCCAATTCGCTATTTGAAAATATGCAGCGGTCGATGACGAGTGAGGCACATTAAAGTTCATTGTCTGAGCGTTAATGACCTTGTCCTATGTCTATGGCTTCTTTGGTCCGGTAGATATAGTCTTAAACCATAATAATTTAATTATATGTATATGTATAGTCTGCTCAATTGCAAACCTGTATAAAAGATAAATCAAAATGAACGTAATGTAAAAAATACTGATTGAAGATTTTTTTCTGTCTGTGTCTGTGGTGCACGATGTTCACGGAAAAACTATTTAACGCAGTTTGATTGAATTCAGTACCGCTATAGTAAGTAAACTCTGATATAGGATATAAGTTATAACTCTATAGATGCATATATAATAGTATAATTTACTGTTAGTGGTGGCTGTTAAAATACTGTGTTAGTTCCACTTTTAGCTAGGTGGCGCCTCACGCGCGTCAGATCTTTTTTAAAACGACTTTTTTTTCCTTCTATGCACCCACGGGCATCGTCCCTAATACTACAAAATTTCTCATACATACACATAGTTATTGTACGCACAGTCTGATACAAAGCTTCCGTTTGGTAGGTACTGTTTACCAGTTGAACCTATACGGCTTCGAAGGGGGACCGGTCGGATTATATGACATCCGTTTACAGAAAATTCCACTCCATTCACCTACCTACAAGGTATTGGTAATAGTAATTCTTTATCGGTAGTTTTAATCTTAATCGGAAATACAGATCTATCTCTTAGATTTTACCTACAGCGGTAAGTTCGCCGCACTGGTAAGTACCACCGCCTCACCAAATTATATCGTGAAGCAAGTTATTGTATTTCGGAAGAAGGGTGTGATTGCCGAAACATACTGAATCCGTGGCCACCGTCTTAGTCCACAAAAGTAGCAATACTACTAAAAACCAGGTGCCCTACATGCACCTTTTTATTTCCTACTTCTTATCAATAAAAAAACAATTCGTGAAGAAACAAGTGTTACATCCTAAAACGGAGCGTTATTTCCCTAGCCCGCAGCTACTTAAAACAACAAAGTATCAACTTTCTGGGTCATCGGTTGAGTTTCTGGTGTCTTTGTAATTCCTAACATGTCCCTCGAGAGATATTTAATTTGGAGTAATGAAGTTAAACTTGTTTGTAAATAAATCCTTCGTGTATACAGCATGTTTTACAAGATTTCTCTTTACTTTGTTTTTCTGTTTACAAATATTATCAGCAATACGCAGCAATCGTTGGATTATTATTCATCTATGGCTATCTTACTATGGCCTAGTAGTAGTCCTTAGAAAGAAGACGATTATGCAGGCCGTCTGGTGTGAAGATGTAGGCAACCTAAAGACACCCATATTCAAATTCAGACGGCACCGTTGTTCTGCCTAAAATTGTAAATAGTTAGATGCATTAACTACTTCTGGTAATAAATTGGTCACTTGTAACTTCCGAAACACAACTATCTAATTGCTTCACGGTAGAATTGGGTGTGGCGGTACTACTTCAGATCGGCGAACGTTACCACGTTATATAATAATTAATTATTGGATAATTATTAGAATATTATAGTCTCACTAGGTTCTATAATCAGACTATTCAAGCCCTAGGATCGTCCACCTTTTAATTATTCACGAAAGGCGTCCATGTTTAATCGTTATTGGCAAGAACAATGCCATTAGGCATTCGCGATAGTTCTCGCTATGTAATGTTTATTGATGGCTGCGGCGAGTTCATTTGAATATTGTGTTCTACTAGGTGTATTGTCTTTGAGGGCGCAGTGGTGCCCGCGAGCGAACTTGCCTCAATAGGGCCGTATATCCATGTGTATGTCAGGTACATATACATATTATATGAATGTGTGTTGCGCTTCTCTTTGCGTGTTTAGTGAACTGTGGATATAAAGTTCAGTGATTCCGATCCGAACGTTTTCTGTTAGTGCATTTATTTTTATATTACATGCTAAGTGCTACAATAAGTTTTATGTTAACATGTTACGTTCGAGTGAATAGCGTAATTTGGTGTTTATAATGCTATTGTTATAAACAGTTTTACGTAGACGCTACTCCTGAAGTTAGTTAGATGAATTTGATATTGTATTTTATTATCTTTTATATGATATCACTTCGACTAAGAATTTATAAATAAATATCTCGGGACAGCTCAAACACGTCTATCTGATTTCAAATTAGGCAGAGTATGTACCTACTATGGTAACCAGACAACTGATAAAAATATATAAGTATTTTTAAATACACACTTAAATAGATAATTTTACATCCAGACACAGAACAAATGTTTCTGTTGTTCACACAAATATTTGTCCTGGGTGGGAATCGAACCCACGACCTCCGTTTTAGCAGTCAAGTTCATTACCACTAGACCAAGAGGCCAGCCTAAATTATACTGGGCTCCGAGATAATCGTCATGTTCTTCAACCTGTTATCATCTACATTTTTTAAACTGCGACACTGACTACTTTTCAGATGAAAAAGGGATGTATCTTTATCAAAATGCCAATCCGACCGGAAAGTGCCTTCATTTCCGTCATGCGTAAACAAAACCGGTTACCGGTTACCTTACCAATTGTAGCTTGTGATTGTATAAAATATATAAAAAAAGGCTTATCCAAAAAGTTATTTATACCTACTCTTAGCAAATTTAAATTTCATAACATTTGTGTTATTTTTTTATTATTTGTCGGTATACTAATGTACCTATATACTACAAAAACAGAATTGTAAAATCGATTTTATATGAACAGTCCTGTGAAACACTCTACTAAGTAAAACTATTCGGTTAAACGAGCCGTAGACGATGATATCTCGGCCCCCTGATGTAGCCGCTCAAACTGGCATTCTGACTATGCATCAGCTTGTTCAAGTCAACACATCTTCGAGTCACGAAACAGTACACTACACTTCCTTTCTAACCATCTATTTGAATTTTTTATCGCTCTTCGATTGAGCGAACCCACACAAGCTCACACGGACTCATTCATCATGTATAATCGTTCCATTTTTTCAGTATTAATTTTTTTTTGTCCTCACTCCATTACAGTAATTTATTTTCCACTCTGAACCTTATTATAATTGAATAAAGACCATTTTTCAGTATAGCTACCTTGATTCTCGGTAACACACTTTCGTCAATGGGTCACTGGTGCGCCTAATAGCTTTATGGGCTTCATATATGAAAGTGAAAATTGTTATGAGTGTTTTATCAGATAACAATCAAAAGAAAGTGAGTTTTGAATTGAACTTTTGCTTCTGTCATTGGTTTTAACAAGTGAAAGGTAGCATTAAACTAAATATATTTTATGCTGCGCGAATTCTTACTACTCAGTGCCTAAATTGCTAGACACGAGTCATCACGATGGTAGGTACCACCTTCACCTATTTCTACCATGGACCTATTAATTAGTTTTGATTAGAAAAGTGTAATGCTGTCAAAAATATGCTCTGCGACCGAGGCGATTATTTCAGAGTTTTCAGTTACAACGCAGACTGTGTACAAATTCAGGGAAGTTGGTTGGATATTTATTTTTAAATAATTTTTTTACCCACCACTGACTTCAAGAAGACTGAGGAGATTCTCATTTCGATTGTATTTCTTTTGTGTATATCATGCGATATCTCCATCGACTGTGGATCGATTTCGATAATTTATTTTTGCTTAAAACAATTGTACTCTTTGCCACCTTTACGTACAAAATCCCTTCGCCACGGCTATTCCCTTTTCAATAGATTCCACATTTCCGTGATTAAATAACTTCTGGATGTAAAATCGATAACACGTATTTCGTTTATTTTCTGAAACAATGTCCAATCTTCAAGTTTCTTAGCCACCTCAGTCTGTGAAGTGATTGATGGACAAATTATACCTTTGAGCCGACAAAGTTCCTCTAAGTTATAACTGATTGAACAATCTCAATTAAAATCTAACTTAAGTGATTATATTCAAAATCATTTAGTGGTACGACCTATCAGTCTTTGATCTAGAGATTAAATAAATGCAAGCCATTTTCAACTCTGTGTTCTACGTTATAAGACAGGCAGATTGTTCTTCAGTGTTTAGGTACAATAAAATTTAATATGTTCGCCTCATGTTGCCGATAGGAAGCCCCTCGTCTCCGGTCTTTCTACTTTCAAATTGTTAGCAGACATCAAAAAGATTAGGTTATCTATTCTTAGGAGCCTTTTTTTATACATAGTTCTTGACGGTGGACCGACTCTGATACCGGCTGTTAAAATAAGAAATAATTACCGAATTGTAAGTAAAAAGTAAGATATACTATAGACTCCTAAAACTTATTTTGGAATCTGTGTCCCCCGTGAATACAAAAGACAACTCCAACGACGAAGGCAATGTCTCTAAAATAAGTTTTCGAAATCTAACAAATTGAATCTTAATTTTTATAGTTGGAAGTCTGTTTTATTTTTATTAATTCGCATAATTTTGAGATATTAGTGAGTTACGTAATTAAACTCACTAAACCAATATCTACCCTTTTAAAAGTTAGCAAAAGCCTCTAGTTTACAAATAAAATGAAATTTGCAAGTAAAAAGACAATCAGACATCATTTAACTTGCAGGTGGTAATTGTTTGTGTGGTGTGCCATTATATTCGCATTAGGGCCCGAAACGCGACTAATTCATTTAGCTATGAACCGTTGCGGTATGAACCTATGTACTGTTATTTAGGTAGTTGTTTATTACATAGGAGTAAAGGCAAATAAAAACTAAAGAAACTAAATAGAAAATAAACAAAAGTGTACTAGTCGCTAGATATTATCGACCTCGGAGAATACTAGGACTACTTTGGTTGGTTTGGAGAATCTGGCTGTTGTACCAACGAAATTTTAACTAGAAATTTTCTTCTTTTACAATTTTGGACTTATCCAGTTCAGTTTATTGATTCAGTTCTCATAAAGAAAAAACTTCCTTATGTAAAATAGTATTCAAATAAAAAAAAACTTATCTTAACTGACGTAACAGAAGGGTGCAGTGTTTAAATTTAACTAAGCGCAATACATAACACTTTTCCATAACGCTCTCGAGTTACGAAATTCTTATTTTTATCATCTTTTAAACAATTCATCTTATGTTAGTTTGCTCTGATAAATTCACACAATAAACTTTTAGTGTATTTGTATGTAAACTATATTTTACGTCCATACATAGGTTTATGAGCAATATTTATTATACGCGTGCACTCACATCTCATATCCGCTCCTAGTTTATCGTTGTAGACATATGTATACCTATATATTCAGTGTCTTGCCTTCTGAAGTAAGAACAAATACGAGGAAAGGGTTCTTGTATTTTGTCATCAGAGATAACAATACATTTTTATTTAAATATGTATCTAAAAATACTTGGAACAGTACTTGACTTAGCCATGACAACACAACAAGATCCATTTTTGCATCTGCAGATATAGAGATATTGATAACTAATTTTTGATGATTACAAATAGATTTTTTAAATTTAAATCCTTAGAACTGCCTGGATTGATACATTTCTGAAAGTTTATTATTAATTATTTTCACAGACATTCTAATAAATGAATGACAAGTCTTCACTGCTCAGGAAAATTTTTCCAAAGAATCAACGTTAGTTTACAAAGATCGCGCGTACATTTTATAAATGTGAACATGCAACATCAGAAACGTAAACTAAAAATTAATACTAATGGTTTCAGTTACATAAACCATATTCACAAGTTCATAAAATACAATATAGAACCTATAGTAGAATCGATACGACCAGTCTAAAATGTCCGAGTGAATTTATTTCGAAACAATCTAAATTTTTTCAGCGAGGACACACATACATAGTTACATACCTACACCTTCTATTACAACGATCTGTCGAGAGCCGCTGGCAACTGCATCTATATTTTCGTGTAGCTCTGCATCGTACACATGTATTGTCTATACAGTAGTAGTATGTAGTCTGCACGGCATTTCCATGGAACTACTGCCAACTATATTTCAACAGTTTAAATATTTATTCTATGAGTGATTTTTAAAAGATTTTCAATTAGATTTTTAGTGTAGTATGCAATACACTTCTTCTTTATTTAGATTGATTTTTGTTTTATTTCCACATCCTAAATACGTGATGGTGGGTAATTCGAATGATTCAACGGACAGCGAAAGATTATTAATTTAAAATGCACGTAGAATTGAACCTGGATCTACCGAAGCGGTAGGCTGAAATTAAACACTAGGCTATGACTGCTGACTATTAATGTAATTCGAGTTAAACGAGGCAGCGAACAAGCAACGGAATCGCGTGCAGTAAGTTTCTGTCCATGAAACAAAACGAGTCAATTTCCACAATCGTAAAAACAACTCACAAAATAGTAATAATATCGCAAACTATTTGTACAACGAGACTCAATTAACAATGGTCAAAAAATAATAAAGCAGGTTAAGAAGTTACGATGTTTTGCCAATGTGACTTTTTGCTTGTCTTAGCCGAAAGCAGTTAAGGTCATCCAACGTTTTATTCGAGTTAAAGTGTGCAGTGAAGATTATGATTTTATAGATTTATAAACGGTCTTTCATAATTATAAGATCTTGAGTACGTCTACCAATCGCCTTATACGGCCAGCCGTAGATTATCTGATCATCACCCACGGCTACAATTTTAGCCTCTCGCGTGTCATGTCTTATAAACGTTTGATGCTATCTGGAACTAGTCCGTAGCGAAGCCGAGCAGTTGCACATAATTTATTTCAAATCAATGTAATAGTGCCTCACTTATCATAATTATCTGAATAATCGCATGGGAGTAATCGTAAGTCGGCTGCCTGGCGCATAATTCAGTTATCTCCCACTCATAGCTCCGATCCAACAGTGGCATTCGCGTGGCCATTAAAACTGGGCCGCGACAATCTGGTCTCGTCTCCAATATGGATGTGGATAAATAACACTACTCCATTTATTTATGCATACTGGGTGAACCCATTATTCCCCACATGCCCAAGCCGCGTAATCCATTCCACGCGATTGAAGAAGGCCTTCACCATACAACACCTTTACTCTACCAGTTGTTCGGATTAGTAAAACTAGTCAATAATTGGTCGTGTCTTGAGATTCAAAAACTACGTTTGGTTTTTCTGACCTGCCAGTAAATGTTGAAGTCGATATGCCCCCACTCATCCTTGTTGTCAGCACGTACTCCTGCTGATAATGATGATATTTCATTATTATGGTACTGCGTACACTTTAGTTTATCTTGTACCATATATTTCCGACTCTGCCCACGCATCGATCGATAGTGCAAGCAGGGTTCAAAGCTGTTTTATAAAAAATGATAGACTGCACTCAACTAGTTCTATAACAACTCCAGTGCTTCCATGAGAGCAACATTAAATCAGAAAACTGAGATTCTAGTAAAATATTTATAATGTTGGTAATAATTTTAGTAACTATAGAGTTCTTCCCCGGACGGCAGCCTACCACCTATCATATTGTAAATTTCTTATTGTAAATGCTTTATTTAAACGAAAGAGAACTAGATTAACTGTTACAAAACGCGGAATACGAGGTAACGATGTTTGTAAAGTCTACTATCGTAACAATGCAAAAGTGTACGTAGCCTTCGTATATACATAGTTATTACTTCACTGTAACTGTCATTAAAAATGCAAACAGAACTGCGTCACTCAGAAATCCTGTCTCATGGTAATTATTATCCATTCATATCTTTTAATCATTCATTTCAACATAATGTGGTCTGTCGTCGTCACTAACAAGTTTTGGTCTCGACGTCAACAACAAAATAATTATATATAATTTTATTTATTTAGCGCTTAAGTATGCTTGTAAACAAGTTAATGGCACTTATCAGTATCAATCAAAATTAATTAATATTCCCGCTGTTATTAAACAGGCATCCGCTCCGCTTCGTCGGATATTCTCTAACGGAAGAGTTCTTAGAAATTATAATTGGATAAAATAAAACGATCTTTTATGTGGTCTATATAACAAATTGGTCTTATTAAACGTAGATATATGGCGCAAACTTGAAAATAGTATTCCATGGGAAAAGTATTCAGGCTTCCTCTGAATATTTTATCATTACCTAACCATATTTCTTCCTCATTTTGTTGTTAGTTTGCTTTAGGAGAAAATCTACGGTTACTTTTATCATCTCAAAAATTGTAGATATATTATTTTCCATTTTGGTTTTTATTGTAAAGTATCATGATTGTGCACTTGATATATTAGCTATTATCGAG
This sequence comes from Tiana niger, assembly GCA_018249895.1. NCBI lineage: Eukaryota > Metazoa > Arthropoda > Insecta > Lepidoptera > Hesperiidae > Tiana > Tiana niger. The sequence continues at coordinate 10,651 of DWNH01000230.1, forward strand.
CTATTTAGTACCAACCAACTGTTTAGTTAGCTCAGTGTGCGTGTGCTCACGGCTGCGATCCGGTCAAATTCTCGGCCGAGAGAAAGTCGGATCTCTTAATGCACTGGGGCGGGCATCTTTCGAAATTTCGAGACACGACTATGTCTGTTTATTTATAGGTTTCTGCCTGTCAAATCTATGTCAAATTTAAAATACCACACAATATAATTATCATTATTATTATTATCTTTCATTATCACCGCCTAACATACCTAATCTAATGTAACCTGTTCTTATGTAATTCTCGACCTGACACAGTTTGGCATCAATCAATTGGGTTTATGATTATGAAATCGACATAAAACACGTTTTCGATCATTCCCGCAAATAAACTTATATTGATTATTGGTATATTTGTAAGTTCACCAAGTAACAGTTAGTTCAAAGCACGTATTTCGCCAACAATCGTTGCGTGCTTATTATGGAATGTTCAGGTTTATATCGCATAACGATTTTCTTTTCCGAAATTACAGTAGATATGGTACGCGTGTCAAGGCTTAATGCAATATATTGGTAAATGAATATTTACACAAATTTGCATACTCTGTGCAAAGGTTGCGAATCCACATTATGGATATATGGCGAAATTTCTCGATATTGACATTGCGACATCGCAACTGGTGTCTACCTGAAACTCGTGTCACACAAGTGTCAGGGCTTGCAACATCTTTGAAATGTCAACCATTGTTTCTTATAAATGTTGTTGCACCTGCATTCAATCTACCGGATGTTACTTAATGCTGTCTTCATAAATGTTAATCTCGATTAAACAAAGATCTTTAATGGTTTCAGTATTTTAAGTCCTTCGTGTGTTCGGCTATTAACAACATCTAATTTACCGTAATTCCTCTTAGCCTGACACATCTTTATGTCAACTGCGTCAAAACTCTGTCATAAATCATGAGTCATGTCGGACTGGAGAAATGTGTTGGCGCCCTGAGATCACTAGATCTAGATCGCTATGTAAACATAGAGACCATTTTCTGTGTGCAGAAATCTAAATATAATCAATATATTTAGATTAATAAGAATAATAATATTAATCAGTTTTGATAGATGATCGGAATTTCAGATGATATGCGATTGCATTGTTATGTGTCATCCAACCCAGCAACTGATTCTGATTTGGAGAGAATACTCGACCGTCAGAAATATTAACTTATCTAAATGTCTTTAGTAGAGAAAATAAAAACATTGTTTTTTCTTACGCATTTCCATGCGTGTATAAAGTTAATTAAATGTATGTACATAAAAGTAAATAAATATAAGACGTACGAAGCAAATGACGCTAGAATAATGACTAAAATACGTGTATGCAAATAATTAATTATGTGCATATCGACGAGTCCCAAGAACAAAGTCGTATCTACAAAACACTCAGTTGCCAGTAAGCTCTGGCCTTTGTCATGTTCGTCAACGCGAAGTATCTTGTAAGTGTATAACTATGAGTCCCTAGTACATCTGTGAGTCTTAGTCTTAGGTGAGCTCAGAGCAAGTCTAAATGAGGTGTGTGTATGGGATGAGGAAAATGAAAATATCAAGGGGAAGTGGGTCTCCGCGATGATGTAATCACGTGAAAGGCTTATCCGTAAATACAACATAAGCCTTACCCAAAATACAGACTAGTTTCATATTAAATTAATCTGAGTAAAAATAGGTATCTACAATCTCTTGTTACAAGGACCAGAAAATGTGGTTACATGTGTTTGTACAGCAAAATATTTGGAAATTTTTTATTTAATTTGACATTTGTAGTACTAGTAGCAATGTCACATTTGTGTAGGCTCAATATTATTTGAAACAAATTTAACGTATCTTTTAAAAGCAGAATTGTTAGTAAGACTTCTGAGTTTAGTCTGGTCACACTGCTCGTTATCAATCTTTCTTCTATTACGTTATATATAATTGTTTAATCGTTTAACTTAGTATCAAACTTAACCATTTAAATGTCCTTTTGTACTCGTACATACTCAAACTCTTAATCCTCATTAACATTATATAGTTCGTGTCAATAAATCTTTTCCAAATTTCCAGAAGCATAATTCTATTATTTCCATAATTAAAGCCTACACCTATTAAAAGTCTCCTCACTAATTCACTCGGCATTTGTTTACTTATAACGGCGCGGTTACTGTCAGTAGTCACGAAACATGAGCATAAAACACTAATTGGCAATGATTTTTTTATGCAATTTGTTATACTTAAATTCAGCCATGTTAATGCACGCGATATTTGCCCATAAACAATATCACCAGTGAACCAGTAAAGCTGACTTTTGCATGGCTATCTGAGTCTATCTTAGTCCGATATCTAGTGGAGAACAGAACAGTGGACAATGAAGTGCTAGTTTTTTTTTCCTTTTACAAATCTATATTTAGTCGTAATGAACTATGGCAGAGGCAGTTAAAAGTTGATTGTTTTAGTGTGAATACTGAATTATTGTTTTTATATACAAAGTACCTACATTTTAAATTTTTCCTTTTAATCTCCTGATTCTGCTGAATTGCAAAAGTCTAATATAAATATGGACACTAGTTTAAATGTGTTAAATATTTTGTGATATTTCCACTCAGTGTTAAAATATAATCTTAAAATAGATAGAAATATGAGAGGCGTTAAGAGAAAGGTTACAAATTTGAATATCTTAAGAGCCGCGATAATAATCTCGTGCATGTCAGCAGTCTAAGTAGACGTAAAACGAAAAGAAAAGCACACCATGCAAAAGAAGCGTTGAACAAAGCACACCATTGTGAGTTCCGAACGCAGGCGCTAATGATTGGAAAGTGCTATCTCATCTGTTTGTTGGAGCGCGACCGGCGGCGGCCCAGACGGCTGGCAGACGGGGAAAGGCGGCCCGGGATGGAAGGGCATTGATCGGTGCGTTTCGGTTACGTGACCGTCAGTAACACCTGACGGTCACGTAACCGAATTTAGGAATTGAACTGACGCTCCCTCACCGTCTTAATATTCAACAGAAGTAGGAGAAGAAAAAGTCTTAACAATCGAATAAAAAAATTTCAAAGATAGAGTTTGCTTTTAAGATTACACATTATCAACAATTGTCTTAAGCAAGATACCAGAAAAGAGATCTAAACAGATTGAAAACGTATAGGTAAATACATACTTATAAAATACTCTCTGCATTATATTTCCAAGCTATAGATAGTTACGAAAGCATAGCGGAGAACAATGTAAGCTGTTGCTATGCGATAATAGAAAATGGTCCAATAAGATAACGCAAGCCCCAGTTCTGTTGTTAATAGCATATCGTGATAAGAAAATACTGGAACAATGTGGGTTTCCGTATTGTGGTGTGTACATTATTAGCATGATTATGTACTTAAACGATGAAAAGTAATATGTCATTTTATTACGAACGATAACTATGTCTTTTAAAACCTAAATTATTCTTACAATGTTTTCAAATTTCAAATATCAATTTCAAAATGGTAACAATCTGTCTTGTTCCCAGGTTTAATTTATTCAATATAAGACATTCTCTTGCCAGAATCCGTAATGTGAATTCTATAACCGCGCAAGACTTGCAGTATCAGGTTGCATAAACTTAATCGATCGTTTCTCGATGCTTACATCTGAAGAACTAATAATTTCTACTTCTCTACTTTAATGCGGTGTTGCCAGCTTGTAAACAAATAATTTGGGGCATACATAGGTATATAGGTTATATGTAATTCTTTAGATATATTTCACTATACCTTCCATGTTGGTACCGTCTACATACTGAGAAATGCATATGATTACATGCACATGTTTAGTCGGAGCAAACACGACATTGAACGTTTCCAATGAGCCGTGACCGGTTCGGAACGACTGCCGGATCTAATGGACTGCCACGCCGCTCCAGCTCGACATGTTACGCTATATTTACAACTGGCATTCTATTAACTGCGAATGCTAGTGCAGCTTCAGCGTTGTGCTTGAGACGTATGACTTTTCTTTTTTTGATTTAAATTTGCCATAGCAATTTGGGTTCTATCACTAAACGCCACTAACCTTTCTTAAAAGTTAATAATATATCATTCTTGTTACAGGTATGAAGCGTGATGCTCACACACACCGATTGGAGTAAGAAACGCAGATACTTGATGTTCTGCAATATTTAGAAATTGAATGGCTTTCAAAATTTTGCATACAATTTCCGGTCGCAATATTCACCTCGATTGTTGATTTACAAACAAGATTCGTTTAAGATAGGGCCCCTCGTGTCGTGAAGCCAATTCTCGTTTGTCGTAAGTGATGACCGCAATGTTGATCCCCACATATTCACAAAATGTTATCTTTTTTTGGATTTACGAGTACATTGTTTCAAATTATAGCATGCTTATTCAAATTATAAGATAACTATATCTTCACTAACTTGAAAATCATTGTCCGAGGCATATTTCACAAGGGAATATTAAAACAGAAAAAAATTGCTGAACGGTTGATATATAACCGGCTTAAAAATGATACTAAAAAATTATAATTATTTATGAACAATGTATTGTTTACCTCATATGAACAGGACTAAATACTTTCGTCACTCACCTAATAAGAGGAAAATATGTGAAAGCTTTTTTGAAATATATATTTACTTTATTACTCTCGTACAAAACACTTATCTTGTGTGGCTGTGTGGCATAGGATAGTTTGTTTCCATGTTTCCAATTAGTAGAGAAATACTTGTAATAGATACAAAAGATAAAAAATTATATATAGAAAATTGGTCTACCTGAGATCGGAAATAGATGCGTCTGTACTTCTGAGTACTAAGATAGATGCCTCCGTAATTACTGAACAATGGCAACCACACCCTCTTCCGAAACATAATAAATTGCTTTACGGTAGAAATGGGTGTGGCGCTGTTACTTCCCCGGGCGGCTTCCTGTCTACTATACAATTTAGCAATAGATAGCACGTAAATATTTAAGGGAACAATGTAACAAATACTTCGAATAAGGGGCAAGGACAGCGTTAAATTAATCGTTGTCTTCGAACCGTAGACAATTACACAAAAAGGGACATATTAATTATAATTTCTCTAAAGGCGGTGGGTGTTGCCGGGCGGGGCAGCCTTCTCTAATGACTAATTATGATTTCGAGTACAGATCACTTCTAACGGCGCTACAACTAGTTAATGTTACATTACTTAATTTACAGTTACCTTCTTGTTTCACATCGTACTTGTTATTTTTTATTCTATTATTTGATTACAATAAAATATGATAATCTATTCATAGAACGTAATTTTAGGTTATAAGCATATTTTTCGATAGGTATGACTTTAATAAAGAATTTAATTATTAAGTGATAGACGCCATCTTGCCTGACTTAGGCGAAGGTACTTGTGATAATCTGTTCAATGTTTTGAAGATTAAAAAAAAAATTTAGGTGAATATATTCCTTCGTTTATTACAAATACAACGCAAAATAAAGAAGATTTCAAACAAGTTTGCAATCATATAGGTAAACATGAGATACGTTTTATTGGGATTAGTTTCTGTAGGTGCTAGGGCCCTTACATTTATCACACAGTCGATCCTGTAACAGGCCCGCATTCCACTGTATCACAACACGATAAGGCACACGTAGTGGAGCCACTTGGAATCCAGTTATTTTCTCCGTGCGAATTTTCAATTTCGCGGAATGCTCATTCAAATATGTACGTAATGGATATTTCGTTTGTATCAAATATCGGAGGAATGATCATAACCTTTACCTAAAACACAGCTGGGTTCATAAATACACAAACTTTCAACTTTGGACATTGGATTGAATGTTAAAATGTATTTTTAGTGTTGCTTACAATACAAACGTTTTCGCTAAATGATTTTATCTTCTGTAATTAATTTAATTAACTAGTATGACATCGTATGAATCATGAAAATTTCCCTAAAATAGTCACACTAGTTAGGGCCACACTATCAAGCACAAGTCAACTGGATTTATACACTTTGAAGCACATAAATTTTGCCCTACCTGGCTAAAGTCGCGTGGGCACGGGCATTAGTGGGCATGATATAGAGAAAAGTGGAGAGGAAATAACGCAGTAGCTACTATTTTTGTTACTAATTAAGAATTTGTTGAAAAAGTCTTCTTTAATTTAAATATTTCTTTGCATTAAAAAATAAACAATTATTTTCGAATGATACAGTAGTTTTAGGTGCCCACTAAAATTTAGTTTGACGTTGAAATTCAATCTTTATTGATTAGATTTTAATATTACACTTTTTTATAACATTTTACTTCTGTCACTTATAATTCGCTTGCAGAAAGTTTATTTTCTTGCTTTCAAGGTTTATATCCAAACTGATCCAAAGCAATGTTTGCTTACTAGGGTTGTGGATTACCTTCGCATTTGTTAGTGTGTATAATTTAGTTTTGATTAGGCATTTTTAATTAGGCAAATCTTTATGATTGTGTAAGTAATACTTTAAAACGTTCTTTAATTATTATTATCTCCTTATTTGATTATGTTATTAACACTTTTTTATGAAATGCAGTTAACCTTTAGCGAGATAAAGAGCTAGCCGTATGCGTCAATACCATTCCATTGCGGACGGTTATAACATA
>DWNH01000231.1:0-17258 GCA_018249895.1 Tiana niger
ATCAGTTGTCTGGTTACCATAGCACAGGTTCTGCCTAATTTGGGATCAGATAACCGTGTGTGAGTTGTCCCAAGATAGCTAAGATAGTTAGTTGGTTTCTGAGTAATACCACTTAAAAATGTCAACATTTTATCCACGTTCCTACAATCATTATTATGAAAACATGAAGGTGAGTCTAAACATACAAATTTTAGTATTTCAATGTAATTGAAACATTTCGCAGTTAACAAGAGCATAACAAATAAGGCTATTTAGACGACAAATAACTCCTGCACCGCTGTTTCTAGACGTTTCCATTGTCCTCGCGTGCAATTCCATTATTTTAAATTATTTACCCGTAGCACAGAGTAGATTGCCTTCTATTTATAAGCTCACTCAATTTATAAACGTTTCTGAGGCAATTTTATTTTTTTGACGTGTCCTTTTTTTTCTTTTTTATTTTATTTGTGCATGCGTGTTCGCTACTCACGCATGCACAAATAAAATAAATAAATAAATGAATAAATAAAAATAAAGATGTAAAAAATTTGCCATTGCACACCAATTGGTATATGTAAATGTATTTTTGACAAATATTAATTAAGTAGGTATTACTGTATTTCGTACACCTGAAACGGTAAATATGGTCTAAACTAAATGTTTTTATACCACCTTTGTCCGTATTTGTGCAAGTAAATAATTTCGTCTTTGTCTTTGTCTATGCAGTCCACAAAGTAATAGATAACAAAATGGCTGGCAACTCGTCCCGCGGACGGTCATTCACAAGCTCTTATGCTCGAGTGTTGCCACTACAAGCAGGACATGAGTCACTTACTTATGAATATGGATAGCGTATAAGTAATTTTCAACAAAAAAAGGGGAGGTTTATGCATTCAGCCGTCATTTTTTATTTATTGTTTTGTTTTGTTTGTTTATTTATTAAAAAAAATTAAATCGGATGGATCCACCTTTTCAAAAAATGAAAATAAAGTGATAAATATTAAAACATTATTTGGTATCGCTATCGGTAAAGAAAATATAAAGATTTAAACCGCGGAATGTTGAAATTGACATCCGATAAATTGTTGGCAACACCACGTTAGCTTCTACTAAGATATTTATTATTTTATGATACCGCTTACTTAATTCTCGTGGGAGCAGTATTGGCAGTCACGAACTAGGTCTTATCACGCTTCAGGCTTCGCTGGGCGGTCCCTTGCGACCTAGTTGAATGGGATATATCGAGTATAAACAACGGTGTTTACGATGATGCCTCGAAAAACTTATATTAGCCTAGTACTTTCACTGCTTACAATTGTTTTTTTTTATTGAATAGAACTAACAAACGAGCAGGCCGCATAGTGGTAAGTGGTCACTGCAACTCATAGACATCTACATATATGCAATCTTCCTTCTACTTGAAATCGTAAATAGATACGTTGATACTTCAGAGGACTAAGATGGTAGACGTAGCAACATATTTTTTTCAATTACACTCTTCTTTTGTACACAATTAATTGTTTCACAGTAGAATATAATATGGTAGTATAATAAGTTTGCAGCTTCAAAAAAAATAAAACTGCAGGTCTTACCTGGAACTTCCTGCAATTTTTAAGCTTTACAGCTCAATAATTTACGAATATTTTAAAACAAGAGATACATTTTGATTTATTTAATTAAAAATATTAATAATTACATCAGACTCCATAATGTAAATTAATTTAATTAAAAAACCGAAAGTTTAAATAAATGTTCTTAATTAAGATTCCTTTTGAAGCGATTTCCATTGATCTAATTCCTGAACTAGGCACTAAATAAATAATTAATCCTTCACAAAAATAATATTATCACAATTTATTACCTAAAAATTCATAAGATCTTTAAAAAATATTCTCGAAAGTCGCTAAAACGGTGCGAAGAATTTACTTAAGGCTCTATTTAAAGCAACTTCCTCAATAATGTAACAAAACCGGCAGCGCCCGAAGGAAGCTTCATAATTACTTTCGGTCGTCGCTTCAAGTAAACTCAATTGCCCAAAGTCAAATTGGGCCGAAACAACTGCTTAATCTGATCTTGTTATGTTGGCACTATAATCAGCACTTTGGATCTATATTACTATGGCGACCCTTATGACTTACGACGACTTATGACGCGTGGTTAACAATCCGATTCGCCATTTGAAGGGTCAGGTTCTACTCTCGGAGGGACAGAAGTTAAAAATGAAAAAGATACATTTGTGTACCCGGTCTGGGTGTGAGTGCAATTGTGTGAGGGTAATGTATGTGTCCATGGCACCCACAACACAGGGAATCTTAATATGGGGCTATGAGTGTGAGGCGTTATTATTATCACTATTACACGCTAAGGCTTGCCCTGTTATATTAGTTTGGTTTTAAGAATAAATAAATAATAAATAATATTATCTTTATGCAAGGAAACAAAATTATAAACTCATGTGGTATAGTAGTTACAATTCCAGTATGCCATTCAAAGGATCCTGAGATCTGCCTCTAAAAAAGATTGGAAAAGGACATATCTAAGTATTGAAAATATTGGTGGAAATCTTTAATTCAAAATGATGACCAGCTGATAACTTTCCCAGTTTTCCAAGGTGTAAAAAAATCATCATTCTACCTCTTAGGTACATATGTATAATCACCGTTATTGATCACCGATTGAAAAATGTAGTTTTAGCAAAAAGTATTTACCTTGGTTTACTTAAAGCTTTTGGACAAATAGACATTCATATTGACTGGCCTCGTGGTCTAGTGGTTAGCGAACTTAACTGCTAAACGGGAGGTCGTGGGTTCAATCCCCACCCAGAACAATCTAGTTTGGGATCAGATGACCGTGAGTGAGTTGTCCCAAAATATTTATTTATTTATATTTAAACTCAGACTATACTGCAGGTCTATAATTATACTGACATAGATGCGTTGCTACTCCTAAGGACTAAATTAGCCACTTCATATTGAAAGTGTGCCCCAACCACACACAGCGGTAACAATGGGTTTGGCAGTGATACCTGCCTGGTCCACTGAGGCTGTTACCTGTCAACTTGTTTACCAGTCTCCCCTGACAAGTTGTCCGAGAAAACTTAATATTTTCCAAGGCACGTCAAATCGATTACGTCACGCTTCATAATAGTCGTGACTAAACTGTTTAAACTTGTGGTAGTTACCATAACTTATTACAGTTAAGAACTTTGCAGATATTCAGTGCCTTCGAAATCCCGGGCTAGAACAGCGATGCAGTTCCAAAATTCAATTACAAAGTTGTCAATCTAATAGAAGCAGACTAGTTATCACTTATTAATACGTAAATACTTTTTTCTAATTATCAAAGCCGGGCGGCCGCGGCGGGGACGAACCACCGCCACGCCCAATTTTACCGTAAATAAATTTCATGTGTTTCGGATGAAGGGTATGGTTGCTGGAGTTCACTAACTACGAGGCGACCATCTTAGTTCTCAAAAGTACCAACGCATCAATTTACGATCTCATAGGACTAAGGTACTGTCTGAAGTTACAAGTGGATGTCCATGGGTTGTAGTGACCACTTAACAGGCATACAGGTCCAAAATTTCGAAAATACGCGTGAGTTAAGCCGTTTTCAATAAAAATGTTTTTCAGTTAAATAGATAAATGTAACGAATGAATAAATAGAATTACTCTGTAAAATGAACGCAGAAACCAATGGTTTCAAGGTTCCAATTCCAAAAGTTCAATCTCCAAAAGTGTTTGTTATCAAAACAAGTTAGTTATTTGTTTGAGTTTGATACGAATGGGCTTGTCCCCAAAATCTATTACACCGTTGCTTAATGAAATTATTAAATTAAATAAGGAGAGACCTTAAAGCAATTTTGGGGTGATTTTGTTTAATGTTATAGCCGTCTACTTAAAGAGGTCCCGTAATTTAAGGTCGCAGGTGTACCTTAATCTCAGAATGAGATTTGAAATATCTATCATCTCGTCCTGAACGAATGACGCAAGATAGTTGAATCGGGAAATAAATATTTAAATCGAGTTTACTGCCATCTTTATTATAGACAACGTCTTTGATATAATTTAGTGAATACACGAAACATCTGGAACAGTTTACTTTACGTTCACTTGCTACTCTTTATTTGTTTTATAGAATATTTTTACTGATAAATAAACGTCTTACATGTGTAGGCGAGTACATTCCGCCCTCGTATCCATTTGCGGTGTATAAATTATTTTATGACCTAATATTTTAAATTAGTTGTCACTCGGAAGACTCATATTTTGCAAAAAATTGCCAAATTAATATTGAAGTTTGGCAAAAAAAGTGATAATAAATTATTATTCATGGTTTACTAATTTTCACAAAAAAAAAAACGTTTCTTTTTTTTGTGAACAAAATTACAGTAGATATTCTGATTTTCCGCCATTAATATAATATTGTTAAGATTTCCACTGGATTGTCACAGACTAAGACAATTTATATATTTTATTTTATTAGTTTAGTAATATTCTCTGTTTATTTTGTCACAGTTCCTAGTATGCTACCCGTACCCGCCCGAGTGGGGTGAGAACTACCCTCGAACCATGGTGCTGATCAGGTTCCTGGTGTACTACTCGTTGCCACTGACGGTCATCGCGCTCTTCTACATCCTGATGGCGAGGCATCTCGTCCTCAGCACACAGAACGTGCCAGGCGAGATGCAGGGAACCCAGAGACAGGTAGAAAATTAAATTTACCTATACTGTTATATAATTGAAGTGCTCGTAACCTACCTTTTATATATCGTAGTTTGTAAATAAATAGTGACAGCCTAGTAGTCGAATTTGGGTCGAATTTTACAGTGCTGCATGCTGGTGTCTCCAAAAAAGAAGTTTCATAGCCCCACAGTAGGATTTAGGACCCTGTGTCGAGGGTACCATGGACACACACAAAGACAATAACACCCAAACCGAGAACAGAAATACATCATTTAAACTTCTGCCCCGCGGGGAATCGAACCCATCTTGGGTTCGATTCGTTCCATGGAGTAGTGGACCAGCGTGGTAACCACTACACCACATGGGCCGTAAAATTGACATTTCAATATCGTGAATTCTCATCTTATTTAAATCATTAATATAATAATTCAATGATGTACGTACGAGTATATCTTTTTGTCCAAAAAATAGCAGTATCTTTCATAAGATCTGTCGTTCATACGAAATAGCCGAAATCGATCAAAGATGAAAATTGTATCTAGAGGCTTCCATTTCCCTCGGACTTCAACCATGATGAAATGCGATGAAATGTTGAAACGAGCTAGCACGTGACCTACAAATATAAGCAGTCGGTTGAGTTGACCGGTTCACCGTAAAACGAGTGTAATTTGATTTATTATACGAATCACTTCAAATCGTTCTAGGGTTGCCACTTTTTATAACACGCTCTTATTACCTTCACTTGTATGTATTATGTATGTAATGGAATTTTTAAACGTTAATTTCACTCACTTTGAGACTTCGGGTTTAATTAGAACTTTGCACTATTATCAAAGGCAGTACTTACCAGAGGTGTAGTGGTTAGTGAAAATGACTGCTAGTACGAATAATTGTTCTGCATCTGGGTGTATTGTATCTGTATGAACATATAAGTGTGAAAAAATATACATATATACATCTATATATATAAAAATAAATGTTTATCTGTACATATGTCCTTCATAGAATCGTAAACTATGCATTTGATCATGATGTGATTTATCTTTAGCAAAGTTGTTGTGCATGAGCCCAAAAAGGTTTCTGAGTTGGTACGACCAATTTTCGACAGATGGCGCCACTATCATTCCAATAAATTGCCGTGACTGCCGTTATGAACAGCGAATGAATGAAATGTGCTTAACTTGCGACGTTATTTACTCTTATCAGTATTAATCATTATCCAAATTTCTAAATTGCTACCGGGCGAAGCCGGGGCGGGTCGCTAGTATATTATTTCAATGAACGCTGTTCCTTACCTGTTATTCTACGACATATTGTACGTTTAAAATAATTTTCGGAACAACAAAATAATTTCATATTTTGTTCAGAAAACATCTGATTTTATATTTTAATTTCATAACACGCTTTTGTTGGAATGCTTGAAATGCACAAAATAATTTTTGGGATAGTTCAAACTGGTTGTGGGTTCAATTCCCAAATAACAGAAACATTTATGCGATGAGGACGAATAATTGTTCTGTGTCTGGGTATATCGTATATATGAGTATATATTTTAAAAAATATGTATATTCATCAGCTGTCTGGTTATCACAGCATAGGCTCTGCCTAGTTTGGGATCAGATGGCCGTACGTGAGTTACCCCAAGGTATCAATTTATTATTATTGTTACTTATTTTACAAAATATACACTCATAACTATCTAAATTCGAATTCCAGACTAATAAGACTATGCAAAGACACCCGCCTACTCCCTGACAAGGATAAACTCAGTCCACATGGTGAAACGTCTTTCACTAGTCATATCGTCTTTAATTTAATATCAAAAGTATACGAATGTACTAAAGTATACAATAGCTCATTATGGGTTGCGTTGAAAAGAAATAATTCGACACACTTTTTACTATTGTTGGGATTTAACCGTTAACGCCAAAGAAAGTAAAAGTCTAAACTTGTTTAAAACAGAGATGAATCAGTTAGAACGAATGAAAAAAATACGTATCGAGAAATTTGATAATAATTAGAACTAAAATACGTTTAAAACTTTTGAAAAAGACAAATTTGTACTCAGTATTAAATAATAAGAAAATCAACTTATTTGTTAATCGCAGCTAAAGAAATAATTTAATCAAACAGTCCGACAAAAGTATCTCCCAACACTTAATAGGCAAATTATAGGCAATAGGCAATTAATAGAAAATTAAATTGAATTTTACTGCAACGGTATTGCACGCAAATGACCGTATCGAGAAATGTAAACAACAATACATCTTGTATATCGTTTAATTCATTAGAACCAACAAGATGTAATTGAAAAGTTGGTAACACCTGCAACGCTTCAGCGGCTTCGAACTTGTCCCTGAAGTGTTGCGCTCGGCATTGCTCAACGCTTTCCTCATCTGAACCCAATCGACTATAAAACACCTAGCGACAAGAGTCAAACCATCGAGACAACGAACGATCAACATGAAGTTTGTTGTGGCAATCGGTCTACTTTGCCTCGTGGCGGTGTACGCTCGGGAGCTGCAAGAAGATGAGAAAGACTTAGTAGCAGCAGCGAGTGGCAAGTCCAGTCACCACGAGGAAGGAGGTGGCAAAGAGCACCATGCTCATCATCACCATGAGCACGGCGAGAAGGGACACAAAGGGCATAAGGGACACCATCACCACCATAAAGGCGAACACGAACACCATGGTAAACATCACCACGAGGGACATCATAAAGAACACGGTGGTCATCACAAAAAGCACTGGGATGAGCATGACCACCACGGTCATCATCACGAACATGGACATCATCATAAAGGTGGTAAGCACGGCCACCACAAGCATCACGATAAGGGAGAGAAGACCGATGGCTACCACAAGAAGTACCACAAGGACCACTTCCACAAGGATCATCACTTCTACGACGATCATCATCACGAAGGCAAACATCACAAGCACGGAGATCATCACGGCCATCACGAGAAGCATGGTGGAGGCCACAAGAAGGGCGGCCATCACGACGAAGGACACCATGAGCATCATCACGGTAAACACGGACATCACGACAAACACCACTACGATGAGGACCATAAGGGCCACAAGGGTCATCACGGTCACGAAGAGCACCACCACGGTCATCACGACCATGGCAAGAAGGGTGGTCATCACGACCACAAGGAGTGGGGCTTCCATCACGGCAAGCACTGATCTCAACCAAAGCTGTGATATGTTTTTGAGGCCAACGCACAGTAAGAACGATAAAAGAGAACAAGTTAAAAAGTACATCGCAGTAACTCTTTTTATATCTACTTTCTTCTTATCACTTCGTATATTTCATTTTATACCTTTATACATTATCATCCGTTTTAAATTAACATAATTAACTTTTTAACGATTTATAATCATCGTTTGTTAAATTAATTTTATGGTTTCTTACGTTTGTGCTGTTTAGTTGGGCTGTTTGTTAATATTACTTACGGGTTTTTGTTACATTTGTATACTTTATAAAATATAATTTATAAAATAATCCGTTGTTTTTTTATAAGTACTTTATAATCACGACAAATCTACTGTTATTACATATTACATGGTCTAAGAAATCATCGTGAGGAAACTTGCATAGCTGTGAGTTATGAATGTTCTAGATAATCTTGTGAAGTCCATCCATAGCCAGCGTGGAAGATTATGACTTATCTTGAATGAATCTTTCTGATATCTGAGAGAAAACCCGTGTCCAGCTGTAAAATAATGATGGATTAATTATATTATCATTATTTTCTTATTAGGAAATTAGGAAAAGACATAGATTTTTTCCTTTTATTAATATAACTTCTTTGTAATGGTTTTTTTATCGTACTTTTCTACATTTTACTGCCGTGTTATGTCTGAAGTTTTAATAATATTTTCCAACTAGCAATAACACTAATAAAGTAAAAAGTAACTTATCAATTATTTCTACAACTTTGTTATATATGTTGAAAAAATAAATGTCATTCTAAAATGCTTAAATAGAGACTTCCCTAACGTCCATACATTCTAATTCAGAAACTGCTCTATAATCCCTCTAACGTTTTTTGCTTCCCATAATAGTCCGAAATTCCCCCAAACCTTTTTAATTTCAAAGCCCTGTCCAGTTGGATCAACCAGTAAGCTCACGCTTGACATTTTTAGCGCTGGATTTATAGGCTTAGATTAAATTTGTTTAACCACTTACGTAATCCAGTTTGGCCTGCACGAGTTTTTAAAAAATGGTGGATAGTGAAACATGTTAAATACAAATGCATTGGGAAGAGGGAAGGATTTACGAATATTACGTAAATTATAATATTTTTTTCGTCAACATTACCTATAATCATATTACTGTAAACCGAATAAGTTGCGAATGAATTATTTGGTTATGTTCAAGAAAGAAATATTCATTTGAATATAGTACTTATTTACATTTCTTAGGATAGTAACTAAATGTTTCTTAAATTACCTAAACAATAACAAACCCAAAACTTCAAAGTACTTTGGGCAACGAACCCTTAAATATATTGTGCCAGATATTTGAAATAGTCTTCCGTTTCTATAAGAGGCCACCAGTTATCAAAGGTTAAACACAAAATGCAAGACTTAAATTTAGAGGGAATCACGTAAGACATTTTTTACTTAAACTTAAGAGTCTAATTAAACTCTTCTTGTATAAGTTGTAGGTTACTAGAACAAAATGTAACTGAGAAAAAGTTTCTCCGCCTACAAACTGCATTCGTAGCTTATCGGATTATTAAAATACGTACTAGATTTATAAGTTTGTAAACTAAATAATTAAAAAAATAAAAAAATAAGACATTACGCGAAGTACTCGCTCAAAAATACAGCTTTGAAGTCGTTCGAGAAACTATCAATTAAACTATCAATAACTTATAACAAATAATACATCAATTTGAACTTCTGAGTCATAAAATCCAAACGATGTGGGCATTTATATAGACGTCGGTGCCAGTTGGTCACTTTACGAGCGCACATTTGCATGAAGTTTACAACTATGGAAGCATAATACGTTGCTTCCCGAGTACTACGTAAGTAATTAAAAACTTGACTATTCCGTATCTCGTGAATTGTTCGGGAAATAATAACAAAATTATGCACTATGGCGTAACAAGATAAAAATCTTTTTAAAAATTTTACCTATCGGCTTATTCTATGGTTGTAGAAAAAACGACACTAACAATAGAAAAAAGGTATTTAATACATTGTAAGTTTTATTATAACGCATTATCTGGTTAAATAACTAAAATGTTGACTATAGCTAACTTCAGGGTGTCGGTTTTTCGCGACGGTGTGCGTGCGCATCGTAAAAATTTACTCTCATCATTTTTGCCTAACGCGCCAAAAGAAGTATAACTTCAAAAATGCCAGTCAAATAGGAAGACATTCTCTCCCCTGCCGCAAGATGTCGCTAGTACCGATTCGGAATTCAAATTTAATTACACCCAAATACAATTACTGCAAGTAAGGAGAGCAATTAGGCATAATTAAACGGACGCAAGAACAATTTGATCCGTTTCATAAACACAATGCAAGCAACGCCCTGTTAAGAAAGTGACTTGTGTGCTTCCGGTGCGGCTTGCGGCTGCGGCTTGCGGCTTGCGGCTGCGGCTTGCTAACTGAAATATTAGAATTTTCTATAGGTGGTAGGCTGCCGCCCGGGAAAGTACCACCGCCACACCCAAATCTACCGTGAAGCAAATTATTGTTTCGGAAAGAGGTTGTTGATGAGTTCACTAAATACGAGGCGACCATCTTAGTCCTCAGAAGTAGCAACCTCTGTCCATCAAATTCAGTGAACCTAAAGAAAATAATATATAAATCTTGATGTTTTATTACGAGTGATTAAAAAAATCAATAAATATTTTAAAATTGCAATAATAAATAAAAAGCCAATTTTAACAATAATAATCAGTAAATAAATATCTACATATCTTGGAACTACTCACACACGGTCATCTGATCCCAAACTAAGCCGAGCCTGTTATGGTAACCTAAATAAAATGAAATTGTTTTTATTCATTACTAGGTATTTTCATACACTTAATTAAAGTCAAAAAATCAATAAGTTAGGCTTAGACGCTCTTTTAGCTATTGTTGACCGGGAGAAAAGCCGGCGGAAAAAACTCTCGGTACTCCTTTAAAATCAGTTACAATTACACTCCACAATCTACAACGCAGCTTCAGCTTGATAGCGAACACACTTAAAAAAAGCCTTCAATATTTTGTGAAATTCACTAAAAATCAGCAGTCGCTAGCCGCGTAACGGTAACGCACGCCGTATGCCGCATGCTGCAGCGGCTCACACGACTCGTCATTTAGCAACAGCTTACAAAATAATGATATTCGCTGTTAGTTAGTACAAGTAGTTAGTTTCAAGCAACACGATGTATTTTTTGCAGCGCGTATCAATTGATTGATAGTGTTGCGATAGGACAATATGCTGAACCAAGGCCGACATTTTGACTGGCCTCGTGGTCTAGTAGTTAGCGAACCTGACTGCTAAACGGGAGGTCTTGAGTTCGATCCCCACCCAGAACAAATGTTTGTGTGATGAGCACGAATATTTGTTCTGTGTCTGGGTGTATTGCTGTCTGTCTATATAAGTAAGTATTTACAAAAAAAAATTGTGTATGTTTATCAGTTGTCTGGTTACAGCACAGGCTCCGCCCAATTTGGGTTCAGATGGCCGCGTGTGAATTGTGAAAAAAAGATATATATTATTTATTAATATACCTACGTCGGTATGACGCTTTTAAACTTGGACGATATATACAATGTTTTTAACCAATGACGTGTGCTGTTAAGACGTCACTTTGAATTGAATTAAACAGGGCAATCGATGGAGTTGGTATTGTTAGTGAAACAATTATAATAAGGAAGATATTTAGTTATACATAAAACTATTCGGAAACAGTTGATTCGTAGTGACGTCTTCTATATATAATATATGTTAGGTTAAGATATAGTTGGAAGATTATGTTTTGTAGTTGGATGGAATTTTAGTGATGAACTGAATGTATTATGTGTTATGTGTCTCGAAAAACCATTTTTGTTCTATAACTTGTTTAATTAGTTTTGAATTTAACACGTTGAATGCCATGGGGGTCACCGGTGACCGGCGAAGCTATGATTATTAGAAACACATAATTCGAATACATTTTTAATGCTTTTAATTTGTTTATATTATTATCTCTACTAAAATTGTTTGATGAAGTGCAATATAGAACACTGTTTTGTTGAAAATAATATTTCATCAAAATATGCAACACATTCTGAGAAACTAATTTTGTCCAGACGGGCGAGTACGTACAATTAGCGTGCCATTCAACGTGTCAGTAAATTCTCACGTGTACATTAGATTTTTGTCACCAAAATTTCATCCTTCAAAGCCCATGGGATATATACTTTTTTGTTTTAGTTAAAAGTTTGTAAACGAAAAACGAAAAAGAAATTTAATATCTCAAAGCGATCTTGTGAAGATTCGAAATCATGTACAAATATATTGAAGTGTGCATTTTTTACCCTAGAATAAATAGTAGTAAATATTGGTATTCTTTTATTTTAAATGTACTATTTACTAACAGTTTATAGTTTGAAGCTAGGTTTTATAGTACGAGTAGGCAGGACGTCGAATTGCGCGCATTTATACTTGTAGATTAGTATTTTCAATTTTATTGTCCATTACTTGCAGTGAGGCTGTGAAGTTGTATTTGTTGTCTCCTCATGCATAAACAAAGAGAATATTTGTTGTGTGCATAGATATATTAAAATTGAATTCAAGCTGTTTGCAAGAGCCTTTAGAAACATCTTAATTCGTTTTAGAATTGCAAAATTGAAATAATCTATTTAACTTAATATCATGACAAACCACACCACCGATTTAAGCCATATTTTTGCCACCTATTATTTACTGCCATTTTAATAACAATATAACCAATAAAGGTAACGCCGCAAAATCATATGTTATAAAGTTTTACTGAGAAAATGTGTAAAGATTCCAAAATGTATTGATGAAGTTACGAAAACGTATGAGAATACAGCTGACACTTTTTAAATACATTTTTCTTTTTATAAGGAGCCATCTATCAATTACGTCATACAAATTATAGGGGGTTTTAACCCTCCTGTCCTTGTCACGGGTGGTCACATTTGTACAACCCTCCCCTGGCTTGACGTAACATATTTTTCAATTTTATTTTTGGCGATAAATTAAAACAGTAGTTTTAAACTTTGGTTTATTTTTATTATTAACAATCATTAACAAAATCAACATAAAGTCAAATATATAAATGTGTCATAAAAAAATTAAACAAAATATAATTAATAAATTGTTATGTGACGTCACAATGTTTTTGACCCCCGGCCTCTTATCGTTCTATTTCGTTGACCCCCCACCGCCCGTTTTTAACGTGTGACATAATCTATGGAGGGCCCCTAATGAGACCTATAGGAAAATCTAGATATAGTTTTATTTCAATTGGTAATTAAATACACGAATTTTATAATGATATCAATATACATTTTATTGAATTATGCAACAATAGTAGAATGTAAGTCATTACAAATTACTGTAGATTGTCAAAATAGCTTCTTGAAGTAAGTTTTTGATATATTTTTCGACGTAATTCAAGATTTTTGAAATCAAAAATATTTTAGATTTGGTACTAGGGTATCCAAAAGGAAAGTTAGAAATTATTTAAATGTAAGTTTTCATTCATTTTGGTCGCGTGGAGTTTTAATTTTAAGTATTCGAGAATTAAAGATTAAAAAAATTCGAAGTTAAAAAAAATATATAATTTAGAAATTGAAGAAACGTATTTTCTGGCGACGTTCAAAATTTTGAAAAAAGTTAAGGTGATAGTGTAAATATAAGTTATTAGGGTAAGTTCGTAAATTAGCTGATTTACCCATTCATATAAAATCAGTAATTTGTTTAAAATGTTTTGCTTATATCACCATAATTTAGATATCAAGTAGAAACTACGAATAGCTTAAATTCAAAAATTGAATAGTTTCAAAGTATTATGTTGAAATCGTCCATTTAATTTAGATTTTGATGTTGATTTTCAGAATTAATTGTAATCATCTTAATGTAATTTGGAATAGAGTATGGAACTGTAATGATATGGAGTAATTAATATTTTTTTGTTAATAAATCATTGGAATCAAAGTATGTGTTTTATTTTTTACTAGCGACTCGCCCCGGCTTCGCCCGGGTGCAATTTAGAAATTTGGATAAGAATTAATATTGACTAAGAGTAAATAACATCGCAAGTTAAGCACATTTTATTCATTCACTGTTATTCAGCCACTGTTCATGAACTGTCACGGCAATTCATTGGACTGACAGTGGCACCATCTGTTAAAAATTGGTCGTACCAACTCTGAAACCTTCGTGGGCTCATGCACAACAGTTTTGCTAAAGGTCATCACATGATCAAATCATAGTTTACGATTCTATAAAGGACATACAGACAAACATTCATTTTTATATATATAGATTTCAAAACAGAGATATATATCAAGGCGTTTTCAATGTCATTATTACTTTTATAAATGCCTGTAGATCTAATTGTTTATATGAAAATACTGACACACTGGCCACCTGATGGTAAGTTTGCAACACCAGAGGGGATCCCCTTGTCTCGACCGATGACCTGTCATCTAGGACCTATCCAAGAGATGACCAACGGAACTCCGCACAGGCAGTACCTTAGTCCTACTTGATACCATAGATATTGCTACATCTGAGGATTAAAACGGTCGCCTCGTATTTAGTGAACTCCGGCATCCACACCCTTTTTCCAAAACACAATAAATAGCTTTACGGTAGATATGGGTGTGGCGGTGGTGCTTCCCCGGGCGGCAGCCAGCATTCTACCGCGAAGCAGTTTTTTTTATTGAATAAAAGTAGCAAACGAGCGTACAGGCCACCTGGTGTTAAGTGGTCACTGCAACCCATAGACATCCGCTTGCAACTTCAGGCAGTACCTTATTCCTTCCTGAGATCACAAATAGATTCTTTGCCACGTCTGACAACCAATATGGTCGCCTTGTATTTAGTGAACGCCGGGAACCACACCCTTCTCCCTAAACAATAAATTGCTTTACGGTAGATTTGGGTGTGGCGGTGGTACTTCCTCGTGCGGTAGTACTTCCGCGGGCGGTGGCTATACTGGATTATGTTGATAAAAAATATAAATAATGCAAGTTGCAAAAAGCATTCCGCGTATCAATAGCGTAACTGTAATTCTAGGCTACGTCTTCGCCGTAAATACACTAGGCTAAAATATAAATAACTAAGCACATTTTATGTTAGTCAACGCAATCAAGCACAGACTAACATATATAAACATTTAAATCAACATATTTACGCGTTTCGATAAATCTCATGTGAATCTAGGAGAGGGGGTAGAGCTAAGTCTCACGATCTCGCCAAAGGGAGAGAGGGGTCGTAATATCGCCATCACCCACGTAATTAATGGACGCCCTTGAACAAACAGAAAACAAAAAAATACTGAAATCGTTACTAAATGCACGAAACTATCAGAAAAACTTATATTTATTTTTCTCTTATTATAATATATATTTATTATTCTATTTTATTAAATTTCTGAAGGCGGTTAATCGATTGTGACGGCGGTCGTGATCGTGTCGTGCGGTGTGAACGATTTCCCAATAATTATAATGTTTCGAATATTACATAAAGTAAAGCACGACAGTCGGTGGCTGACCGGCGGCGACTAGCAACGTGTCTGGTGAGTGACCGTTCACAAACTGTACTTCAACTACGACTAATTTTTTACGCGATTCAATTCTCACCAAGTACGTAGTTTTAGAAATACCGCTAGGTCTAGCGAATCGATTTATAGGATTATTGTGTGTTAGTTATTAAGCCATTTGAAGCCATAAACGGATTGTATGACGAATGTATATGCAATTGAATTTAAACGTGATTTTAAATGAAATGTTCTCAACGTCTAAACATAATAGTGACTGCGTTATGTTCAAAATTAATGAATTTGTATTTAATAATTATTGCGACCTTTCATTAAATTGGGTGTCGCGTTTTGTAAATAAAACAATTTTTTAAAGAATCTAAGCTAATAATACAATTTAAATTTAGTATTCAATTTTTTTTATAGAATCTAACCATAAAGGACAATTTTAACTATAACTTAAACATTTGTTAAAGAATCTAAGCTACTAGTTACAATTTGTTTTAAAAATTTATAAATTTTTTACAGAATAAGCCTATAATTACTATTTATCCTAATAATTTTAAAAATAATCCAAGATCATAATGATCGCCTAATTTTAAAATCGTGATATTTGAAAGTTTTACCTACTTAAACTTATACAGCCTTGGCTAAATTAGTTAACATCATTTACTAAACTGCAAGTATTCAGTTTAGCAAGTTAAGAGTGGTAAATTCGCCATCCGGACTATTTTATCTATATCTGAGGACTACCATCTTAGTCCTCGGAAATAGCAAGGCATGTGGTAAACATGGTAGAACTAAGGTACTGCGTGCATATGGATGTCCATCGGTCGCAGTGACCACTTAACACCAGGTGATTCAATAAAAAAAATAATCTTGACTGTAATGATTAGGTAAAATGATGTCGGTATTTTATTTAAGGCCGCGTGCAACCTAAGAAGTTCACTTCTAATTGCTAATTGCACCTTTCGTTATTTCTGAGCATGTCGCAAACGCGTTGTACCTACATAACTCCTGTTTATGTCGAAGCTGTAGAACAATATTTGAGGTTAAGTGACTATTTAGCATTAAGTAGCCAAGTGTTCTGGTTTGTTACTTTCATAGATACTTATACTTAATATACAAAATCTTCGTATTAATACGAGATGTGAGAACCACAGATCAATTTTTAACACTTTTCTATTCGATGTAAAATACCTGCTTTCCTACTTTTTAGTTAGAATTACAACTGAAGCGTGTTTTTTTACTTTATTATAAGTACGGCAAGTTTATATGGAAATACAGGAAGCTAAAAGTCATGTAGGTATGTACATACATATGAGTTATATAAATTATATATTAATTTGTTTAAATATATACAATAGATGGCATTACAGGTCTTGAATTCTGCGAATTCAATTATTCGAATTATTTTAAAATAGACGAACAAATAAAATAAATAAATTTTTTTTGAATAATCGAATTAACGTAGAATTGCGACTTATGGGAAATCTCTATTACTATTAAAGTAAAATGAACTAAGTACTAATATATAACCTATCTATTACTATTAAAAAAATGTTAAAATACTTGTAACCAATGCACACGTCAGGCAAAAACGTCGTTTTTTTGGTGCGTTTATTCGAAATGTATGAATGAATTATAGATATATATAGAACTAGCTTTATTTACTTGAGTGAAAAGTATTCTATATGTTAACCCAGGTTCTGAACTAAACATGCAAACTTTCGCATTCATAATATTAGTAGGATAAATTATAGTTAAAAAAAACTAAAAACACGCTTTCGTAGAAATATGGATGAACTAAAAAATACATAAATTACAATAAAAAAACCGTGAGGTTCTGGATACCAGG